>JAAIXJ010000118.1:164754-373721 GCA_013403705.1 Heliconius hermathena
GTATAAAAATTTCGACGTAGCTTGGCGAGAACGCATGGCTTAGTGGTCAGAGCGCCTGGTCGGTTTCCAGGAGGCGCGGGTTCGAGTCCCGCTGCGTTCAAATTTTTATACGTTTTCTAAATAAGTATTTTTCTTTCCTAAGTGTGGAATAACACTTTAAAAATGTAAAAAAAAAGTTTTAATCTATCTTTTTTTAATAAACTTTTTAGCTTGATTTTAAACTATTATTGTACTATTATACTATTTTTTAATGAGCTTTCTCGAACAAGAAAAGTGAACAGTCAACATGAACCCGATGACGATAAATAAGCAATTATATATAATATATAATAAAAGTTTTAAACTGAACAGATTCGGGTAACTTCTTAAATCAGGTATTTCTACCTTAAGGTATAGGTATTGTAAGGTTATGTACCCTAGTAAAGATATTTGAAGATTCTACTATGTTAATGTTGTCAAAACACGAAATACAGCTGTGTTATAAAGATAATTATTAGAAATACATGATTTTGGGATTTGCCTATCTTACATATTAAAAGTTATATAATTTATTTTGATACAACGATTTTTCAACTTTAATACTGTATTTGGTCGCCGTCATTTTTTAACTTCACTATTTTTAAAAATGAACTGTTTGTTGATCATGTCGATATATTTGTGATGTTCAAAAATAAAATGTGAAACTTCATTTTGATTTTTATTATAGTGCCTATTGAGAACATTTACTTTTTTGTTGCTTTTTAGGGCTCCGTTCCTTTTAAGAAAAAAAGGAAATAATATATTATAAGATCAGTTTGTTGTCCGTCCGTCTGTGTGTCTGTCTGTCAAGAGTATTTACTAACTTAGTTGAAGAAAAATCTGAAAACTATACATTTGTGGTTAAATCCTAAAAGAATAATAGCCTTAAAAAGTGGGCAAAATTGAAAGCCACCAGTTCAAATGAGGTAGGTTCCCAAAGCGCTGCGTTGAGTTCTGCCACTCAACACGCAATGCCTCCAGAATTCGGCAGAAAGTGGGGAACGGAGTGTCTTAACACTAGGTTCCGTCTGCTTACCCTGCGTTGTGCGGGATATAGCGTGAAGGTGGTTTTTATTTTTCCCGAAACCTCCAATTTTTGTACATAACCTTTGGTGGGTGAGCTCGACTCGGGCTTATCAGATTCTTTTATTCCAGTCCCGTGATGCATCGTGCAGGATAGGCAAATGGAACCTAATGTTAACGAATTTAAACAAAAAAAAATGCTATCAACTTATTGAGAATACGGTAATGCAATTAGGTAACTAATAGAGTAGAATGAATGCAATGAATTTATAGACTAGATCAATTAATAATTAGTTTATATATTGTTTTTTTTTTCTAAAACAACGAATGGTGACAAGTGGTAATGCTTTTTTAAACATTTTTAAAGTGTTACACTTAGGAAAGAAAAATACTTATTTAGAAAACGTAAAATATGAACGTAGCGGGACTCGAACCCGCGCCTCCGGGAAACCGACCAGTTTCATGGAGACGCGGGTTCGAGTCCCGCTACGTTCAAATTTTTATACGTTTTCTAAATAAATAGAGGTAATGCTATTGTTTTGTTAAAAAAAATATCCTTTTCGTAACTTAAATTGCTGTCTCATTTCAAGCAAGGTTCACGTGTTATTATTGTTTTTTTCAGTAATAGGTACTATTGGGAAACGTCTAACATCCGCGGAACTCTATTCCGGTTTTATGTAGCAAGACTAGAAAAAGAAATACATATACATTTTCGCAAGAGGAAACCTAAGCCGTTACTATCGCGTGCAAAATTATCCATTTCCTTGCTACGTCTAAGTTGTGTTTATTTATTTGTAAATATATATTTTTTTAGCTTCACACACAGTAGGGTTGGCAGAGGGAACATGGGAACCTAGTGTTAAGACGTTCTGTTTCTATTTTCGTAAATTGAAAGACACCGTTCCCCACTTTTTGACGAATTTTTGAGTTATTGATTGTAGAGTGGTGGAACTCAACGCCAGGTTTTGTCTATAAATACATGACGTACATTATTTGCTTGAAAAGTTAACATTCTAAAGGCTCTTATACGATCTCAAGCAAATAAAATATTTACTCTACTATATATGAACTAATGTTTATTGAAGAAAACATTAAAATATGTAAAGTGACTTGCCATAAACAAAGATTATTTACTAAAATGAATAAATTGAGATGTGGTTTATAATGTAGTTGCAAAATTAACAATTTAATTATAGTTAAAAATTGAATCAAATCAGCTTCACGCTGCATCCCGCACACAGCAGAGTAGGCAGAGGGAGCATAGTATTAAGACACTCCGTTCCCCACTTTCTGCCGAATTCTGGAGACATTGCGTGTTGAGTGGCAGAACTCAACGCCGCGGTTTGCCTCGACACCAGAGCGAAGAAATGGAAATATAAATGTTAATAAATATTTCATTTCCTCGAGTGGGGATCGAACTTACAACCAGTTGATTTTACAGTCACACTTTGCGCCCCTGCACCACGACTGGCCTAAAATACACACGATAAAAATGCAGTTTTGTTAAAATAGCAAGTCTGTTGTCGACTGTTTTGTCAAATTTATTTGCGGGTTCAAATCAACGTGTAAGTAGTCTAGTTTAATATATTTTATTATCTATATATATCCAATATTTGTATATAACCGTTCCTTATGCAGTCACAATGACGCAGTCGTCACTAGTTAACGCTTTTAAGTGTATGTGACGTCACCCGCATCCATATACAACCGGATGTGTTCCGTATAAAGATACCTCTGCTTTTGAAATTCTACCTACCTACTCATCGTAGGTATTTATTTAAATCTTTTATAGATACCTATCTATATTATTACGTGGTTTATCGCTGGCCGTATGCAAATGCCAATAAAGGCATGTTTAGGTACCTACTCTTATCTAAATGTAATTTTTGAAATACTATCACGTAACAATACATCCAATTTAATTAGTTATCTATCTTTTTAACTTTTTTATATTTCAAAGAATATTTTTATGTAAATTCTACTCAATCTAGTCTAATCTAATAGTATATTTATATAATGTGCGGGTTATGAGTCATGCGTTCGCTCCCGTCCCAATCTATTTCCGTTCAGAGTCAATGTCGAGCGTTGCACTCGAGAGCTACATATATCCATACGTCGGCGTGGAACCGTGTCAAGGGCAGGGGAAAGAAAAGACAGGTTAAATTTTACAGATTTTTTTCTTGTATTTTTGTTATATTTTATAATTTATAAATGACCTAGTAAGAAAGTAGTCTTATCCGTTTCAGCACATACAATCATCATTCATGAGATTACAAAATCCTTTGGCGAGTGCAGTACCGAGGCCGGCGGCCCGGGGGCGGCCGGGGAGCGCCCGCCGCGCTCCGCCCTGCCGTCACTGTTACCATTTAATTACATATAATAATATCTTACGTACAATTAAATTAACGGAGATTACAAGCCTGAGTTGAGCAGCCGGCCGCGGGGCCGACCGGGCCGCGGGCCGCTTCCGGGGGCAGCAACGCGCGCCTGCGCGCTTAGAAGCACTTCCTGTGCACGATCGAGGGACCAGACTCGTCGTACTCCTGCTTGGAGATCCACATCTGTTGGAAGGTGGACAGAGACGCGAGGATGGAGCCTCCGATCCATACGGAGTACTTCCTCTCTGGGGGCGCGATGATCTTGATCTTCATTGTGGAGGGCGCGAGGGCGGTGATCTCCTTTTGCATGCGGTCAGCGATGCCGGGGTACATGGTGGTACCTCCGGACAATACTGTGTTGGCGTACAAGTCCTTACGGATGTCCACGTCGCACTTCATGATGGAGTTGTAAGTGGTCTCGTGGATGCCGCAGGCTTCCATACCCAAGAATGAGGGTTGGAAGAGAGCCTCTGGGCAACGGAATCTTTCGTTTCCGATGGTGATGACCTGACCGTCGGGAAGTTCATAGGACTTCTCGAGGGAGCTGCTGGAGGCGGCGGTGGCCATCTCCTGCTCGAAGTCGAGAGCTACATAGCAGAGCTTCTCCTTGATGTCGCGCACGATTTCCCTTTCGGCGGTGGTGGTGAAAGAGTAACCACGCTCGGTGAGGATCTTCATCAGGTAGTCTGTGAGATCGCGACCGGCCAAGTCCAGACGCAGGATGGCGTGAGGCAGCGCGTAGCCCTCGTAGATGGGCACGGTGTGGGAGACGCCGTCACCAGAGTCCAGCACGATACCGGTGGTACGACCGGAGGCGTACAGCGAGAGCACGGCCTGGATAGCGACGTACATGGCGGGCGTGTTGAAGGTCTCGAACATGATCTGTGTCATCTTCTCTCTGTAACAACAACGAAGGACGAGCATTAGCACGGTGCGAATCATACAATCTACATAGGTCATACAATATATGTATAAGACCGGAACCTACCTGTTGGCCTTGGGGTTAAGGGGAGCCTCGGTGAGCAGCACAGGGTGCTCCTCGGGCGCTACACGCAGCTCGTTGTAGAAGGTGTGATGCCAGATCTTCTCCATATCGTCCCAGTTGGTGACGATGCCGTGCTCGATGGGGTACTTGAGAGTGAGGATACCTCTCTTGCTCTGTGCCTCATCACCCACGTAGGAGTCCTTCTGCCCCATGCCGACCATCACGCCCTGGTGGCGCGGGCGGCCCACGATCGAGGGGAACACGGCGCGAGGCGCGTCGTCTCCCGCGAACCCGGCCTTGCACATGCCGGAGCCATTGTCTACTACCAACGCGGCTACTTCCTCGTCGCACATTGTGAATTAGTCTGAAAAGTAAGAAAAAGAACTTATTAGAAAGGAAAGTTATTACAGTAATACTAATAGTCTTAATAACTATATACGAATAAGAACGTTAACTCTAATAAGATTAACTTTAAAACAAATATGGACGACACTAAAATCAATAGCCAACACCATAAAAGGCCAGCAGTTGGAAACCCACGCCAGCAAAGTGGGCGCTCGAAGCCGCAGACACCAAATAAGGTTCTGTTCAACGAGAAGCCATTCTATGGAAACGTGGCGGTGTCACGCGGCGAGACCGGAGACGGGCGGTGGCGGGTCGGTAAAAGTTACGTCGGCTCGTCGAGTATTGGCAACTTTCTTACTTAAATCTCACTTAGTAACTTTTACTTTACAAGATGTATAAAACGGGTCGACCACGCCCTACCGCAACCGGCGTTCCCGGTGTCCCGACCGGCGTCACGCGGCCGCCCGGCTCCGCGTCACTGACCGCACACACCAAATACCGCACTAACAGCTCACAGCACACGAAACACTATAAGATGCACATGTGACAAACTTACTTTAATTTAAATAGTCCTATTAAATAAATAAATTAATCGCTATTGCACAGCCTCGGTTCTGCTGCACAACACCTCAACTCGGGCACACTTCGTGGAATGTTGGCGGACGAGGGCTCCGGAGTATATAAATGAGGCCGGTTATCGGGGCGCCCCTACCCGCGAGCCCGCGGCCGCGGCGACCTCTCCACCAATCAGAGGTATTCTGAGTTTTCGTTACCATATATGGTATTGCGCTGCAGGGAGCCTGCGCGTCCCCCCTCCCATCCCCTCGCCGCCGCACGGCGCTCGTCCACGCCGCACAACGCTACTCATCATAAGTAAAGTAGGCAGCCAGGCACATCTCACATTGCCCTACCGATTTCAATACTATAGGAGTACGCTAAACGACCCGATGCAGTTAATTAAATTAACTCCATATATACTTCACCCACATCAGATGCAATGGCGAAAGTAAATAAAAATATTGATCTATATTGGCGCGTTGCCAACACGCACAGATGTTTTATGTGCATCTACGGCCGCGAGGGTAAAGCCTATTCCACAATAATGCAAATCTTAGCCCTCATTTTGCTATAGCAGAATAATATTTTATATTTTAAACGAATAACTTCTATCTATAGAACAAAGGAAACGAAGTTATTGTTCAACAATAATAGGTGCTGTTTACTAATTATTATACTTAGGTAACGTACCGTGAAACTACAATAAGCAGAAAAATTAGGATTATCGGCCCGTGAGAAATACCGGCCGCCGCTGTCGTCCGCTCGACACTCGCGAAGGTCGATCCGCTTCACTAGGAGGTGGCGTTTCGCGTACGAAGCTGTACAACCGCTAGCGGAGCCCTAGATATCTACTTATTATTTAATTTACAAATTTTTTGTGCGGCGACATGCAAAATGACCTACAAAACCAATACGGTGACAGTCGGGGGTGACAGCTGTCAATTATCATAAATTAAAAATGGAATTGTTATTTTTCTGCAAACATTAAAAGACTTGTCGACCTCCTCGGTCCTCGCCCGTTTCAAACCGTCGGTATTACCATATATGGGCAGGAGGCTCTGATTGGTGAACGCCCGCAACGGTCACTGTACGTACGTAGCGGGCTCGCACACACACCTCTAACATCTTTATCTGTGTTTGTGTCTCGTAACAGAGCGATTCATTCAATCCAATATCGCTGGCTTTGTGGCTAAATAAACCGTCTAAATTGTAAAGCCTGTTTAATGTTAGACGAGGCTTGGCTGTAGGTAGCATTTGTTATATCCAGGTTACCGTCTCGACGCATGCCTTATCGGCAACGGTGGTCCCGCATACCTGAGTTTCGATGCAACACGGTGTCAATTACATCGGTTTGCAATTTATCTTAATTTTCTTACAATTTATTAATCTATAAAGCATTCTATACTACTTATAATAATGTCCAAAAGATGATATCAGAAATAGAATACAATGTATGGATATGACTCATGTTGATTTTGTTATTGACATACAGTAGGTATGTTATTGAGGCATTATGACTAAAATAAACTTTTAGCGTTAATTATATGACCATTGCCGACATCAAGTTGTTATATTTTATTGTTATTTTAAAATATGTAGATACACCCGTGACCAGTAAGCGTATAATATAAAGCAAGATAATATCTTAGAAAATTTTACGGTTACTTGTAATACAGTTAATGTGCTAAGCCAGGAGAAACTTCTCTCTTTAATCAATATTCATTAGAATAATCATAATATCTTCTAAATTTGTTGCATTTTCATAATTTCACTAGAAAATGTTTTATAACTTTCACACTGTCATAATATATTAAACGTGATAAATTACATTACGTGACACTTGCTGATAAATATGATTTACTTATTAATAGATGTTTCACAAATTTTATTTTTAATTAAATTCTAGCATCTAAAATATATGTATATATTAATTGTAAATGTTGTTTTTTTTTAAATATAATTATTCCTTTATTTATAAGCTACTGTCATATGGCTGTCATAAAAAGGTCAGGGTCAATGTACTTTATTTTTTTTACTCGCAAGCTATAGCAGACAAAGGATCTTCTGTTGAAGGGATTTTACGACATGCTGCGACAGTTGCCTCCCATAATAAGGACATTGTAATTTTACAGCCAGGGACTGGCAACGATAAATATATGAAAATATGTAAACGACTAACAAAATTCTATATATCTATATAATATAATATAATACATATTATAAATAAATGTTGAACTAATAAAATATTATTAGTAATCATAGTTATCATTAATATTTTATGATTTTTTTATATACCGTTAATCAATATTACGTATGTATAGTTATCAGAATTTTACTACGATGAGTAAGCTTGACTGGCGCAAGCGTATTACACGACTACGGCTGACTCAGATCTCGCGACCCCAAGTCCCAACAATAAAATTATTTCCGAAAACTGGGGTCATAAATGAATGTTCAAGGGCACAAATATTTATCCTCTTTTCACAAATATAGCCTGTATACGTAATCAGCCAAATAAATATTTTTTTATTTTCTTCACGGTGTATCCCGCGCACAGCCGGGTAGGCAGTTCCCCATTTTCCGCCGAATTCTAGAGGTGTTGTATGTTGAGTGGCGGAACTCAACCCCGTGCTTTCCTTAACAACAGAGCGAAGAAATAAAAATATTAATAATAATGAATGAAAATGAAAATAATAATTAATTCCGAATACAAATCGAACTCACTGCCGTCGCGTTACAGTCTTGTGACCCTGCGCCGCGGCTGCCCTTTCAGTAAGCAGTAAAGATTTTTTTAAAAGGAGAAGAAAATCATAAGTTACTTAATTATTGTGAAGTTATTGATCGTATTCATATTTCATTATTCATTCATTGGAATCCATTGTTTTTATTTTTAAATAGAAATAAAATTAAACATTATAATACAACGTATTGGTAACTATACGTATATGGGTATTTTGTGCTAATCGATGACTAATAATAATATGAATTAATTAATTCCACGTATGCTTTATTAAAAGAATTTATTTTGTTCGACAGGCACGTTTAACCAAATAAATAATGGAGGATATTATTTATTTATTTATTAGATGTCAGTGTTTATTTATATAAATCCAATACCATATAAAACCAAATAAGACTTCAAATGAGAGAAGTTGTTGGAAATAATTATTTGACGGAAAGTGGGCATCGGAAGTGTCATAATGGGAACGGTGTGTCGTAACACTGGGTTCCCGACTTCCTTCTGTTTATCCTGCTTTGTGCGGGTTACAGTGTGAAGCTAAAAAAATAAGTTACATACGGAAGGCAGTTTGTGACTTAAATTACATTAGAAAGGTGCTAAGTATAATTAATATTTTTTTCTTTATTTAAATTTTAAATAAACTCAATTTAAAAAATAGTCGAAGGGGAAAATTAATTCAGACTATATAATATATGAATTTAAAATAATGTTAACTTTAAATTTAATATAATAATTTATAACTACATATATAGCTACGAATTCTTTAAAAACCAAATTTTATATTTTGTTAACAAGAAATGTATTTGTTTATTATTCCATAAATTGTCTTAATCATAGTAATTATTATATTTAATTCCAAATTATCAAAAACCAGAGGCCAGTCGTGGCGCAGCGGCACGAGTGTGACTGCAAAAACCGACTGGTTGTGGGTTCGATCCCCACTCGAGGAGATGAAACATTTACTTAAATTTATATTTCCATTTCTTCGCTCTGGTGTCGAGGTGCGGCGTTTAGTTCTGCCACTCAACACGCAATACCTGCAGAATTCGGCAGAAAGTGGGGAACGGAGTGTCTTAACACAAGGTTCCCTCTGCCTACCCTGCTGCGTGCGGGATACAGCGTGAAGCTGATTTAATTTTTTATGATTTTTTTAATTATCAAAAACATTCAATTAAAATTGAACACTTTTTGACCACCACTTAGTATTGAACCACCATGTGCAAAGTTTGTCCCAATTGCACCAAATCGAAGTCAAGCTACTAGTATAGCAATTTAGTCACATATGAAAGGTCCACAGTACCAAAAAAATATTTATTTGTTTTTTAACATTTCTAGAAATAAAAAAATAATTTGTTAAAGGTTGTAAAATAGCATTCACGAGCTACAAGCTCATCACTATTATGTATTATTTGATTTAGATACATCCTTGGCCTGCGTGCCAGCCCAAAGGCCTTGTATTTGATTCTAGATTGGATTGTAAATAAACCTTTATTTGTATAATCCTATCGTTGGCGATCTCTATCACTCTGTGTGACGTGAAATTGATGTGTTTCTAAATTCTGTAGATAGAAAATAAATGAAATGTCATATCATAACATAGAAAATAAATAAAGAAAAGATATGTTATGTTACTTTTCTAGAAAAAACTGTTAAAATAATCAAAATAAAACTAAAACATGGTTTTGTTTCAATATATATTGCTCTTTTGAGAATTTTTCACTACGTAACATTATCCATCAATGAATACTTCTGTAAAATTGTAGTAGCAACTTGCAACTTGCATACACTCCATTAAAGTCAAAAGGGTTGAAATTAAAAAGAAAGGGTTGACATCAAGCACCCTCTCTTAGACAGTGAAGTAGTTGTATAGTATTCGTACTTCGTTTGTTGTTTTGTTCACAATAACACTGTCAGGGGATATTTTAATAATATTTTAGTATTTTAATCAGCTTCACGCTGTATCCCACACACAGTCCTACCCTAGCCGAGAAAACCTAGTGTTAAGACACTCCGTTCCCGATTTTCCGCCGAATTATAGACGCAATGCGTGTTGAGTTACGGAACTCAACGCCGCGCTTTGCCTCAACACCAGAGCGAAGAAATGGCAATATAAATTGAAATAAATATTTCATTTCCTCGAGTGAAGATCGAACCTACAACCAATCGCGTTTACATTCACACACTTGCGCTTTGTGCCACGACTGGCCTCTACTGCTATTATATTACAATACAAAGAAATCGACATTTAAAGATAAAAGCGTAAGTTTACTATAAACAATATTAATTTTTATATCCGTTCCACCGCTGACTCAACGGAGGATGCGTGTATCGAGAATTACAAATAGGTACATACTTTTGTTGTAGTATTCGATGAGAATACATACGAGGCTATCGTGTGGAATGATTCACTATCTGTGTATATTGTACGTGGCGGGCCGGCACTCGCCTTGTGCTGTGTGCTGTGTGCCACCGTTTGTAGAAATATCTAATTGGAATTGTAGTTTATAGTATTTTGTCGTTGTATTTTGTTGTTATTATATTTTTTTAAGTCGTCGTGGTGCAGTGGTATGTGACTGTAATGCGACGGTTGCAGGTTCGATTCCCATTCGAGGGAATTCATTATTATTTATGAATGTTTTTACGGAGTATCTTAACACTAGGTTCCCTCTGTTTGCCTTGCTCTATGCGTGATACAGCGTGAAGCTGAAAACATTTCTTTTTTATAGTATGTGTCATTAAACTATTATTTTTATTATGTCATTTACTTTCTATAAAAAAAGAAATATTGGCCTTTTTGTAAATATTTTATAAATAAGCTTAAAATTTATTTAATCGATGTTGAAATATCTTCAACAGTTGGAAATTTGAATTCTTTATCATCTCTTAGTTATGTAGTCTACATATATTTTAAATACTCGGTAAAAGGGGTTAGGGATCCGTACAAAAATTTTAATAATATAACCTAATGTGTAAAAAAAATTTGAGCGCATGCGTTGCTTCATACACGATAGTCAATTCAAGAGTCCTTCTCCTGTACCCTCCGTACTCCTTCGTCCATCTTTTCTCCAATATCTTTTTTTTTTATAAAACACAGCATTTAACAAACAGTACAACTTTACTGTAAGTACAAGAGTACAGTACTTTCTGATTATTGTATCTGATATATTATATAATGTATGTGACTTATTAGATATTAAGAAATATAATTATTTTTTATTTAATTTTCTGCTCCATAAAGCTTTTGTTACGCTCAATAATAATTCCCCGTCATCTGCCCGACACAAGTTGTCCTTCATTCTAAAAATACAAACATCCATTGCGTTCATTATAAGAACTAAATCTTAACTGTTACACAATAAGAGTGGTAATGCATATTTGCTATTAAAAAGGGTTTTTTTTCATATAAAAAACCTCCATGGCAGGTTCTAGAGAAACCGTAAAGTATTCACGAGGCGTCCTCCAAAAGGGGTCCGTCACCCCTTAAACATAGGAATAATATACACTTGTCGTTGAACAGGACGCGATGGTAGAGGAATACGATCTTAGATCATAAAAATAGTTGAGACTTTTTTAGTATTTTTAATGTGCGTGCGCGTGTGTGTGTGCGTGTGTGTGTGTGTGTGCGTGTGTTTGTGCGGGGGCAAAATACATTTTTTTTTAATTAAACGGAGTAAATAAATAGTCAAAATCTATTATTTGGGGCATGTTTCAGATGGAATAGAACCAAAAGCTATGGGTTTTTTGTATGTTTATCGGTTTGTCTGTGCGCTTGTGCACGCTAATCTAAAAATTCTGGGCTCAATCGATTTAATGCAGTTTTCGCTATTGTATTTTGGCAAGCTTTTCTCAATATGAAGTATTTGTTTTATTTAAATCAATTGTTTTATTTAAACAGAGGGAACATGGTGTCAAGACACTCCATACTCCATTTTCCGCCGAATTTTGGAGGCATTGCGTGTTGAGTGACGGAACTCAACACCGCGCTTTGCCTCGACACCAGAGCGAAGAAATAAAAATATTAATTTAAATAAATATAGATGAAATATGAACCCAAAACCAGTCGCCTTTACATTCACACACTTGTGCCCCTGCGCCACAACTGGCCTCAATTTTGTTTTAAAAAATATTATTATTGTAATTATAATATAGTAATTATATATATTTATAAGATCTAACTGAACAAAGTTTCATAAATGTTTAGCAGCGTGGCTTTGAACAAGTGAGTAATGAATATGTTGGTATCCACTCACTTTTACACTTTTAAACAATCATATGATATATAACTTTTAAATAATAAAACTAAGTAGATACTTCAAACTTCTCAGACAACAAACGGGTTTTACTTATCCTTTCACTATAAGACAAAATAAATAAATCAGCTTCACGCTGTATCCCGCACACAGCAGGGTAGGCAGAGGGAACCTAGTGTTAAGACACTCCGTTCCCCACTTTCTGAAGGAATTCTGGAGGCATTGCGTGTTGAGGGGCAGAACTCAACGCCGCGCTTAACCTCGACACCAGAGCGAAGAAATGGAAATCTAAATTTAAGTAAATATTTCATCTCCTCGAGTGGGGATCGAACCCACAACCAGTCGGTTTTACAGTCACACCACGTGCTACTGCGCCACGACTGGCCTCTAAAACAAAATAGATTTTTTATTTAACAATAATAAAAATTCAGCTCACGAGATCTCGCTCCGGGGGAGGTAATTTAATTTGTCTGTGCCGCTCAAATTTTTTAAATGATGTCTTCATAATTTTGTTAAGAAAATATAAAATTAAAGAGGAATAAATGATAATAAGAAATGAGAAGATTATAGGTTTACTTTTTTCTTTTTTTTTCTTTTGGCTCTAAAAAATATACACCATATTTTTTTATAATTATCTGTGGCCGTCGTAGCGCAGGAGCACAATGGTGTGACGACATGACACAACACCACGGTGGTAGATTTGACCTCAACTGTACGTAGCAAATGAATTAACTAATTAATATTTCCATTTCTTCGCTCTGGCATCAAGGCACAGGCCCGGCTTTGAGTTCCGCCAATCAACACGCAATGCTTTGAAAAATTTACCAAAAAATGGGGAACGGAGTGTCTTAACACTATGTTGCCTCTGCCTACCCTACTGTGTGTGTGATACAGCGCGAAGCTGATTTCCAATTCTCTGTAATTATAGTCGAGACGGTTATTACTAAAGGCGTGTAGGGCTGCGCCGTCAGCGGGCGGGAGGCCGGGGGCGCATCGATCGCCACGCCTTTGACCCTCCGCGACGCCTCAAGTATGCATGCACAAGCACATGTGACCATAGCACATGAAAACTATTTTTAGATTTCTCAGCACACTGTTAACTAGAACGTTTCCACTTTAGTTCTGAAGTTCAAGAAGAAGTACTTAGTATATACATATATGTGTGTGAAGTGAAGAGAACGTTTAATTTTATATTTTATGATATAAATGAAATATCTTTTTTAAAATTAAATATACATTGTGACAGAGTGGCCAGTTACGTCAATTTGGCTGAAAGTGGCGAAGGGAAGTATATGAAACGGAGTGAAGATTAACCCTAGGGTCCCGGGTTCCCTCCGCCTCCCATCCTGTTATGTGTAAAAAAAGTACACAGCGTAACCAACGATACCTTGACCATGATAAATATGTTTTAGATGATGTTTAAGTAGTCATTGGATCTGACTGCTAAACCATAAGCTTTAATTTCCTTGAATGATGAGTATAACTAAATATAAAATTTACTGGAAATTCAGACTGTAGGAAAATTGAACGAGCTAGATGTATCCTACTGAAGCGCACATTAAATTTATTTTCTACTTGAAGGATTTTTAATAATAAATTATTATTATAATATTATAAATGTAAAATTAATACTAAATCTGTAATATAATAAATTTTATAAACATAATAAAATCTATATATTTTTTTAGCGGCACGCTGTATCCTGCATACAGTCGGGTAGGCAGAGAACCTAGTGTTAAGACAATCTGTTCCACAATTTCCGCCGAATTACGAAATAATTGCATGTTGAGTGCCGGAACTCAACGCCGCGCTTAGCTTCGACACTAGAGCGAATATACTGAAAATATTAAACATTTCATTTTGTCAAGTGGGAATCGAA
Source organism: Heliconius hermathena (assembly GCA_013403705.1). Taxonomy (NCBI): domain Eukaryota; kingdom Metazoa; phylum Arthropoda; class Insecta; order Lepidoptera; family Nymphalidae; genus Heliconius; species Heliconius hermathena. The sequence continues at coordinate 178,931 of JAAIXJ010000118.1, forward strand.
CCCACAACTTGTCGCGCTCACAGTCACATTTTGTGCCCCTGCGTCGTATTTATAAGTTTTATTAAATCCCATTACTATTATGACGCCACACCCAAACCCATTATAATCAAAACAAATTCTCGTCTACACATACATACAGCTATATTATAGTATCAAGAATACACAAATAGTCCCGATTCCGAAACAGTGGTAGTGCACTGTGACGTCACACTCTCTCAGACGCACCGTAGACTACCGGGATAAATTTAGACACGCCGTAAACGATGTACACTAACTAGGTCAGTTAAAAATATACCTTCCAAATATACGTGGGCAGTGAGTGATTTGTAAGTGATTGGGTACTTACGTTTCCTATATATGAGTATCTGTTTCTAATGATTTCTTTATGAACTGTTTAAATTTTAATTTTAAGTATTTATCTCCCAAATCCCACATCTATCGTGACTTTCCTCAAGATCCTTGTGGAGCTCTACAAGGGTTTTAAGGAAAGCCACTTTGCATTATTTATTTTTTGTTTATAAATTTATAAAAATTAAAATTAAAAATTAAATTAGCTTCACGCTGTATCCCGCACACAGCAGGGTAGGCAGAGGGAACCTAGTGTTAAGACACTCCGTTCCCCACTGGGAGGAATTCTGGAGGTATTGTGTGTTGAGTGGCAGAACTTAACGCCGCGCTTTACCTCGACACCAGAGCGAAGAAATGGAAATATAAATTTAAGTAAATATTTCATCTCCTCGAGTGGGGATCGAACCCACAACCAGTCGGTTTTGCAGTTACACCTCGTGCCGCTGCGCCACGACCGGCCTCAAATAAATTTATAATAGAAATCGTTTAAAATTTACATAAAAAGAATAGCTTCACTCCGTTTGTGATAAACATGACATAAAAAATCTTTATTCACCTAGACATTGATAATTTTTTTTTTATTCTTGACCACAGAACAGTTGATCACGGTATTAGTATATTGTATAGAGAATATATTTCGGATAGAGAGAGAACCGACAGTAATCGATCACTCCCCACGTATTACAGGATAGGTATGCCGTGGCGCCATGGCACATGCGAAATAGATCGAGAAGCTGAAAGAAATAGAAACTAATTAATATTTTTTTAATAAAATATTACGAACAGCTTACATTATATGGAGAACGAAGTGCTTTAACGCTAAGATTCTTCTGTGTACACTGCTATGTGGGAAAAACCGTAAAGCTGTTCTTTCTTCTTATTTTATATCTCGTCTATATGAGAACTTATTTAGGTATTTAAAGAGTAGAGATAGAGGTAGAGATTTAAATAGGTAACAATTGCAAATGACATTAAGTTAATAACTAAAATAATCAACAATACTATACCAGGAAAAACGTTTTTAACCTTTGTGAAACACGATATAAATATGATGTTCCTGTAAACGATACATACCAAAAACAATTTTAATTAACCCTCAAATATTTATTATTCTCGACATACAACCGCAATGTAGGAAAATATTAAAATTATTATTTTCCTGAACTAAAAATATATATACATATATGATTGTTACTTGTACTGTTTTTACCATATAAATCAAAAATCTGCTTCACGCTGTATTCCGCCCACATCATTGTAGGCAGAGGGAACCTAGTGTTAAGACACTCCGTTCCCCACTTTCTGCCGAATTCTGGAGGCATTGCGTGTTGAGGGGCAGATCTCAACGCCGGCTTTGTCTCGACGCCAGAGCGAAGAAATGGAAATAAAAATTTAAGTAAATATTTCATCCCCTCGAGTGGGGATTGAACCCACAAACCAGTCGGTTTTACAGTCACACTTCGTGCTGCTGCGCCACGACTGGTCTCAAACCCTGGCCCGATTTTTACCATATATGTATGTAATGTTAACTGTTTCGAGTATTTTAGCAAATAAGAATAACATCGTTTTAATATAAATTTTAAAGGTGAACGACCGCTGCATTAGAGGTCATCATCTTGTCTTAATTAACATTTGTTAATTTTATGCAACAATTTTTTTACGAATTGAAATTGTAATTTGCAGATATTTAGGTTTAAATATCAAATTGGGCAGCAAAATTTAGTTTCAGATTTTGCATTTTTAATTATTCATATAAGTTTCTTGATTAATTGTGGAAACGTATAAAAAATATTCGATGACTATTTAAAAATCCCAAATATTTTTCGGAACACATATTGTTTCAGATAGACCAATTTTGACGACACCATTTTTATCCAGAGTATGCGAGGGGCAAAAAAACTCCAGTATTTATACCGGTATAAATTATTATTTTATTAAAAATGTTAGTCACTTTTAATAAATAAATTAAAAATCTTTGTCAAAAAATTACGTAATATGCATATTACGATACCTTACAACCTAGTTAAATACTGCACTTAAATATACATCACAAGCGTAATTTGAGTCACCCGGGAGGGGTCTCGGTGTAGGGCATCATAGGGTATTAGCAAGAGTCTTAGTTGGGGCTTAGAAGCACTTCCTGTGTACAATAGAGGGACCGGACTCGTCGTACTCCTGTTTGGAGATCCACATCTGTTGGAAGGTGGACAGAGACGCGAGGATGGAGCCTCCGATCCATACGGAGTACTTCCTCTCTGGGGGCGCGATGATCTTGATCTTCATTGTGGAGGGCGCGAGGGCGGTGATCTCCTTCTGCATGCGGTCGGCGATGCCGGGGTACATGGTGGTACCTCCGGACAATACTGTGTTGGCGTACAAGTCCTTACGGATGTCCACGTCGCACTTCATGATGGAGTTGTAGGTGGTCTCGTGGATGCCGTTAGCCTCCATTCCCAAGAATGAGGGTTGGAAGAGAGCCTCTGGGCAACGGAATCTCTCGTTTCCGATGGTGATGACCTGACCGTCGGGAAGTTCATAGGACTTCTCGAGGGAGCTGCTGGAGGCGGCGGTGGCCATCTCCTGCTCGAAGTCAAGGGCGACATAGCAGAGCTTCTCCTTGATGTCGCGCACGATTTCCCTTTCGGCGGTGGTGGTGAAAGAGTAACCACGCTCGGTGAGGATCTTCATCAGGTAGTCTGTGAGATCGCGACCGGCCAAGTCCAGACGCAGGATGGCGTGAGGCAGCGCGTAGCCCTCATAGATGGGCACGGTGTGGGAGACGCCGTCACCGGAGTCCAGCACGATACCGGTGGTACGACCGGAGGCGTACAGCGAGAGCACGGCCTGGATAGCGACGTACATAGCGGGCGTGTTGAAGGTCTCGAACATGATCTGTGTCATCTTCTCTCTGTAAGAACAACGAAGGACGAGCATTAGCACGGTGCAAGTCATACAATCTATATAGAGTATTCACATTTGTATAAGGCAGGAACCTACCTATTGGCCTTGGGGTTAAGGGGAGCCTCGGTGAGCAGCACAGGGTGCTCCTCGGGGGCCACACGCAGCTCGTTGTAGAAGGTGTGATGCCAGATCTTCTCCATATCGTCCCAGTTGGTGACGATGCCGTGCTCGATGGGGTACTTGAGGGTGAGGATACCTCTCTTGCTCTGTGCCTCATCACCCACGTAGGAGTCCTTCTGCCCCATGCCGACCATCACGCCCTGGTGGCGAGGGCGGCCCACGATCGAGGGGAACACGGCGCGAGGCGCGTCGTCTCCCGCGAACCCGGCCTTGCACATGCCGGAGCCATTGTCTACTACCAACGCGGCTACTTCCTCGTCGCACATTGTGAATTAGTCTGAAAAACGTAATTCGTAATCTTAAAACAATTTAAAGCTATAATTATGACTAAAGGTAGTAAGTACCACGTAATTAATTAAATATTGTCACAGATGTTTTTCGTAATATAAAAAATTCTTTAATTATACATCATCAACCTTGTACTTTGTTTAACTTTATATCTTCACTTAGCAACTCCAAGAAGAAATAAGCGATATGCGTCATTATTTACACAACTATTATTTTATTTTAGTCGTTGAGTTGCGCCACTTAACACGATAATGCCTCGAAATATTGGGCGGGAAGTAGAGAACGGAGTGTCTTGACAGATTCCCTATCCTGCTGTATGCGGAATAAGCTGTTTATTTATTTTTATATTATTTAATTCACATTCTAGTTAAATAATTTAGGACAATGCTTTAATATCAAAAACTTTCTTCTTTATGTATTTAAATGCTTATAAAAAGATAAGATTAAAAATAAAATAAGAAGAAAACATCGTTTTTTTTTAAATAAAGCCATCCGCTAACCAAAACTAATTTACCTTTAGCAAAAAAAAAATTGCTTAGCTCTCACTATTAAAATTGATTAACGTAAAATTTTTAAGTAATTATATCACTTCACTTTAAATCATGCAATAAAAATTATGTAACCGTTGTAACGACACTTCCACACGATCTTATCTTATAACATTCAATTGTGAAATTAAACAATTAAATTAAAAACCCACAAACTATTTAAACTATTAAACAAAAATTAAATTAAAATATTAAACTTACTTTTTAAATTAAAGTACACAGAGGTAAATAAATGCGACAGCCGCTGCGTCCAGCTCGGCTCACTAAAATGAATAAGTGCTCGAGAGTATTGACTATATAAAACCGTCTTATCAGAAGTTCATATACTATCGGCAGTACAATATCCCACCAATCGCAATTTTCGTTACCTTATATGGTAATGTGTGTCCACATGTGATAAAGCTGGCTGTATCAGTGATGGTGCTCTTATCAGTGATAAGAGATGATAAGGGGCGCGGGCTTCGGCGCGCTCTACTCTACGACTGTTGAAGCGTTAAAATTAAATACCTATGTAGGATCTAAATGTTTCTATGTTATGTAATAGTAAATAAATATTTTCAAAATATTTAATTAGTATTTGGAACTCGATATAACGTTAGGTTAATTTTAGGCGTCGATTATGTTTTAATTTAACTATGGAAATAATTAGATAAATATTATTGATTTTTTTTGTTTTTAATGAGATTATTAATCCCTTTATGTTGTTATTGAGTATTATATTTGCTGTTCTTAAAAAACATAAAAAAATTTAATTATCGATAGTGTTTCCAATAAAATCCATTCAATTGATAAGTTCGAATTGATAACGTGTCTTATCTGTGATAGCTTTCTGCAAATTTTATGAATAATACTCATAAAATATGATATATCTGTAATGAAATATTTTAATTACATTCTGTTGATTGTTTTTTTTAATTATTCTTCTTATTTTCCTTTTAAGGAAAAAGTGCTTTCTGGGTACTAAAAATAATTTTAATCAATATACCGGAAGTATGTTTCACTGCGCCTACTAATATAGGATAAAAACAAATATTATTATTTTTTTATATTATTTTTTTATTAATATAAATTTTATTTGTTTGAATATATTTTAATAAATAATATTTAAAACATTTGGTCAGATAATTAGAGTTGATTCGGTTTCCACTATGCTGCATTAGTAGTTTTTTAATATTCAACAGCTTGGTGAAAATATATTCGTTTCATTATTAATTTAAGAGAGTATACTCTAAAAAGCGTTTTAAATAATATACGATGACGTGTGCATTACAAACTTACAAAGTAGTTCCTACTAGGGTTGACAGACGCCATATTATAAATTGGTTAAGCCATATAATATATATAAAAATACTACTTCCCTCTTATTTAGTATTTTGTTTACTTATATAAAATAATAAATAACTAATAACGATTTGACAGGTAAATTAAATAATGTGAAGAATCGTTGATTTGTAGTAAATATATTTTTTTGTGACAGCCCTAGCAGACGGTGAATGAGAGTGCAAATGTTTATGTATGATAAGCCTTAATTTTTACCGTTCATTATTTTCATTTCTCATTCAGAAGCGGTGGATCTACATTCTACAAGCCTCATCCAGTCACTGATGAGCACACGTTATAAAGTTTCTTCGTAAATATCTACTTAAGAAAGAAGACGAAGACATTTTAAATTCTTCATAAAAAAATCGGAATTTCGATTCTTAATATCATATAGAGAATTGTTTCATGTATGCTATGTCATTACTTTTAAATATTAACCTCTATACAATGTTGATTTCATTTCTCTTGGGGCTTTCCTGTTTAAGCTTTGCGAAGTTGTAAAAAGTTTTTTACAACTTTTTTTATTTTATTGATAAGGTTTTTGCTATTTTATTATCTTACTAAAAAAAAATCAGCTTCACGCTGTATTCCGCACACAGCAGGGTAGGCAGAGGGAACCTAGTATAAGACTCTCCGTTCCCCACTTTCTGCTGAATTCGGAGGCATTGCGTGTTAAGTGGCAGAACTCAACGCCGCGCTTTACCTCGACACCAGAGCGAAGAAATGGAAATACAAATTTAATTAAATATTTCATCTCCCCGAGTGGGGATCGAACCCACAACCAGTCGGTTTTACAGTCACATTTTGTGCCGCTGCGCCACGACTGGGCTCTTACTTATTGTATAAAATGATAAATTATAATTGTTAAACGATTAAATTGAGGATGTAACGACGCAATGGGATCGTCGTCTAGCTGTAAACGAGATAGCATAGGTTTTTATTTATTATATATTCGGGGAATTGAAATATTTTAATTATTTTCATATTCCCGCTCTGGTAGATAAGAGCGGTGTTGAGTTACGCAACTTGACACACATATCTTGAAAAATTGAAAAGTTATAAACGAAGTGTACTAATATTAGTTACGCATAAAACAGCGTGAAACTGATTTTATTGTTTATTTTGTCGTGTAATTTGAGAATTAAATGATTAATTTAAACATTCTTAAGTCTTGAACGATCTGAAGGCTCAAGTTGCAATTGTATTGAACACAAAAACAGTATAAAAATAATAATACAAGCAAGTGTGGTGTGTGACCGTATTCTCGACTAATTGCCGTTGAAGCATTTCACCGCGATCTCGGAAACTACGAACTTTCTCTGTGACTTGGCGTTTTTGTCTAATTACCGACATTGCATATTAACCCATATTTTATTGTAGTTTAATTGACCATTTCTTATTATATATATATATATATATATATATATATATATATATATATATATATATNAAATATTTAGCATATATTTAAATTTAGAAATGAAAATTAATTATTTATCTGTTTTGTTACTTGCATATGAAGTTATAGTGCAAAATGTTTGCAGAGCCTAATAAAATGTAAAAAATACCTGTTTTACATTTAATATTATGATATCGACATGCTAATAACGTTAAAAGATGTGTAGAAAACTATGTTATTAATTTTACTTTATTTAAATTTTCTTTAAAATATTCGATTTGGAAAGTATTATTTGGCTGTGCTCATTCACTCATAATGCAAAATTAATATTAAAAAGTTGATCTGCTGGCTTCACATTGACAGATTGCATGTTGTGTTTTGTTTCGCTTATATATCTAATTATTAATGTCAATTTATAAACTTCAATATCATTATTTAATATTTAATAATAAATAAGTAATCCATTTAATTTACGTTTCTCGCTTCTATCCTGCTAATGTTAAGAAACTCCATTCTTCAATTTCCGCCGAATTCTGGAAGTATTGCCTATAAAGTGGCGGAACTCAACGTCAATTATTACCTCAACACCCGAGCGAAAAAATGAAAATATAATTTTTAAATAAATATCCCATTTCCTCGAGTGGGGTTAGAAACCACAACCAGTCGCATTTGAAACATCTGCAATGCTATAATAATTAATATCTAGAAGCATTGGACTACATGTGTCTGAACATTTAAAAACCTGCCAAGAAGTTTGTAACTGGTTTAGTTTTTGCGACCCCGCGTACAGGTTCACAAAATGGCCCTTAGCTGTTTAGACTTCATTTCTTCACCCATAGAATGCGGCTGGACAACATAACACGGTGTAATAAGGACAAAATTGGTGTCTTTTATAGTCACTTCCCGTGGAGATGATGGTTTTTGTCACATCAATTCAAAGACTTTTATATAAAATCACTATTTCTTATTAGTAATGTTATTTGCGTATACGCAATTCCTCTGTATTAGATGGAAAATCCATCGATCACTCTACACTAGAATTTCTCTACTTATTTAAAACTATATTTACATATATATATATATATACAATATATATATTTCTTTTTCAAGACAAAATCCCAGTGAATCAACGCCAGACACGCCCGCCATTATTTTAGTCCGTTTGTTTGTTAAAGCCATTAACAATAGAGAGCAGCTAACGACGAATTAGTCATGACAAATTAAATGTTTTTGTTTGTTTTAGACACTATAATTAAATTCAATGAAAAAAATATAAGCAGTTGTTATTTTTGTTTTAGTTATATTTAATTTCACCAATAAACTCTACATTAATTTTATTTTCTTCTTTAAGCGACAATATTTAGCATATAAACGACGATACAAAAATGTTTAGATATAAACAGTCACCCGAGTGGAATTTAAACATACATGTGACATGTTGAATACGAAAAGAAATTATATATTTCTAATTCTTTCTATCCTGGATTAAGTAAGTAACTAATATTTGTTCGAGCTTAAGAAGAAATAAATACTGCACTTCTACTTGTCTATAAAGAAGCCATAAATGTTTCTGTTAAATATGTAAAATGTTATTAATGTTTAATTTGAATGCAATTTTATTTAAAAATTTTGAATAATGACATTGAATAACAAAAAACTATCAACCTGACCAAAACTACTGTCGAAAGAAAGGAAGATTTATTCCAAAATCTCATCTAAATTCGTATATTCGCTTAACATTTCCCTACAAACGCGAGACTGCAATCAAAATCAATACATCCACCCCAACGTTAAATATATAGCAGTTATATTAAGTATATAATATGGTTCGTCTGCTAGTATCGATCTTGCACCCTTGCAGCGTGCAGCGGGTGCGTCACGCGTACAACCTACAGCTGACTCACTCCACGCCCTACTACAGACTATATTATGATAGGGTAAATGCAGATCACAGATAAAATTTAATTTTCTTATTTTTTTAATGTGGAATATGTCGATAAGTAATAATGGGTTTCAAGAATTGCTAAATAAATATTCTATTTTTTTTATTTCCATAATTTTATATTCAATAATAAAAAAATGATTTTTTTTATCATCATTCTGATGATTGTAATGACAAATATATTTTTTGTTATCATATTTTTAATGAATTATTTAATATACGTGATATAATTACATGTATGTCTTAATTAGAAATAAAGAAAATATGTAGACGTGAACATCTAGTTAAATATGACTTTATAATACAATGCTATATTAAAATATAGCACAATAAGAAAATTAATTTATTAATTTTAAAAGTACTTATTTAAAAAAATCCAGCGTCTGTAAACGTCTCTTGGCAGCCATTGTTTAAAACTTATCAATTCTATTGTTCCCGTTAAGTATAAGTTCTTGTTGTATATAAATTATAACCATTACCAAAATTATTATATTCTCTCTTTCCAAATAAAAATAATATATTTGTATAATACTTAAAATGTAAATTACATGGATCATTCTAGAAGACCCCTCTAATAACTTTATATAGAATATATAGTAACGTGGCCTCTAAACGTATTTACGGCCAGACTGTCTGGCACATTTATAAAATACAAATCACGGACTATAATAAATAAATAATATTAAGAGCCAACGTACGATTTTATTTGTCGATCAAAAACAAAATGATTACTCATTTTGATCAGTAAAACTTAACTGTTAAACAACTTTCACTATATACTGGATTATTAAGTTAAGGCAAGTAGTAACAGCTATAGTAATAAGATTTATCAATTATTTTTTTTAAATATCTTCATATATAAATTTCAATACCTACCTATACATGTATGTAAATAGAGCATAGATTCCTATTAAACAAGACTAATTATTTTGAGTTTATTATAACTATGTAAATTAATTTAATTGAGACCAATCATGGCGCAGTGGCACAAGCGTGTGATTTCGACGTGGCTCGATTCCCACTCGGGAAAATTAAATGTTTAATATTTTAATTTCTTCGCTTTGGTTTCAAGGCAAAGTGCGGCGTTAAGTTCCGGCACTCAACACTCAATGCCTTCAAAATTCGGCGGAAAGCGAGAGAGCGGAGCCGAGTATCTTGAGGCTCCCTCTGCCTACTCTGCTTTAAGCGGGATACAGCGTCAAGCTGAATAAAATGTAAATCAATGCTTCAACTAACTCATTATATATATAAATCTTATATTTTGTCCTTTAAGATCTACAATTATTCTATTTGATTCGACATCTGAGTCACTCGTTCTCGCCCGTGTGAGTCATCGTCGTCTGGTGACAAAAATCGAATTACATATGTAATGTAATGTGCTATTAGACACGTCATACGTCATTGAAATTAAATGTTAATGTTTTTTTTATATAACATGGACTTGGACGTGTTAAATTAAAATATGATAAAGCGAAGCTAATGATCTAGATTTTAATTTAATGTAATTTGTAGAATGTAAATATATAAATTATAAAATTTACTACAATATGAGTTATATTATTATTTTTTTTATTTCACCCAAATATCAAAGTAGATTTTCTTTGTAGAGAATTAAGAGAGGAATATCGAAAAATATACCCCTACTAAGGAAGTAAAAATAGGGATTGAAAGTTTCTGTAAAATATCATAACTTTGATAGATACTATTGACAAAATATTTTTTTAACACTTTTTTTATATTTTCTTTATTGATAACATTACATACATTTATTGGGAGATCATTTATTATTCTCTGTACAAGGTAGGCCGAAGTGCGTTCGCTGTAAGCGTTGTTGGCTCGTATTGTCCGTAACTGCTTTCTAGAGACAGTTCGCGCATGTACAGAATTTAAACTCTTAGTAAAAAAGTTAAATATTGATTGATTTTTGAATTGTAGGTTATTTGTCATCAAAAAATGGGAAAATCTGGAAACAAAATTCAAAACTCAATTTTTTTATATGCATATTTAATAAAATATAAATATTTCAAACATGTAACAGCAGCAGAAGACTGAATGTCATTGAGCTATTGATTTCCACTTTGTCAAAATGGAATAGGTGTGAAATCAAACTATTTTTCTTTATGTTTGCAATATTCGTTTCTATTTTATTTAAAAACAAAATAAAATTAATAAATGGAAAAGAACAGACATATTTAAAAAAATCTATTAAAAACATGATTTTTTTACGAATTACATTTGGATTTCTCTGCTATAGTTTTAGAAATTTACCAATATTTAATTTCACACACGCACTGTTTCTACATTGGTAAAACATTAAATAACAACATAAAGTAGGATTTACTTATTCGAAGTTGTGATTATGAATAATATTAACGAATGATGAATTAAATTAAGTCATTTCGAGAAATAATTTAATTTATATTATAATTTTTTCATTGGCTTATTTTATACTTCAGCGATTGTTAATCGATCTGTTACTGTTACTTAATTTTGATGACAAATGCAGCTACATCTCTGAGATTTGCTGGGTTTTCACATATTTTATTTAAAAAAAAAACTGTTATCCTTGTGTTTGAGAAAGCAGAGATCGTGTGAGTCATTTTTATACCTGTAATACTAATCTGGAACAGAAAATTAAAAATGAACTGACTCATAAGATTAGTAGGAGTTTCAAAGTTAATTGAAATATGATGAAATGTTCAAAAATGAAAATTCCATTTTCATTAATCTAGAGTCGGTGTAAAGCGCGGCGTTCAGTTCCAGAAATCAGCACCCAAGTCCACCCACTCAACGGAATGCTTTCAGAATTTAGTAAAAAATTAGGAATTTACTGTTTTAACACTAGGTTAATATTGGTAATACTGCCTACTTTGCTGTGTGCGAGATACGGCGTGACGCTAAAAATAAAAGATAATTTTGTAAAATTTCTTACAATCAGCCATATGATTTATAAGGAAGTCATGGAAATCGATTGTGGTACCAAGGTGGCTCAGTAAATTTATTATACAGATTTTCACTTATTTTCAACAACAGAAAATTGGTACAATTATTAATTCGGAGAATGAACTAAATTTATTATAGTGTTTTTTTTTATATACAACACTTTTTATATTATAGGTAATCGTAATATGGCCATTTGAGGCCATTCGTGGCACAGGGGCTCAAAGTGTAAAATCGTCTGGTTGTGGGTTCCATGTCTACTCGTGGAAAAAAAAATTAAATGTATATTTTCATTTCTTCGCTCTTGAGGCGATGGCCTCCAAAGCCACACAGTAATAATTCAGCTAAACTGATTATTGTTGTTATCAACTGATGGCAGTTTAAAAAAAAAAATCTTCGCTTTGGTGTCGAGGCAAAGCACGGCGTTGAGTTCCGCCAGTCAACACGCAATACCTCCAGAATTCGGCGGAAAGTGGGGAACGGAGTGTCTTAGCACTAGGTTCCCACTGCCTGCCCTGCTTTGAGCGGGATATAGCGTGAAGATGATTTTTTTAATATTATTATAGTAACCATTTAATATATAAAAATAATATAAAAACTAAGAGTGTTAGTGAGATGAATATATGACTGACCTTTTTAAATATATTTTGTAATCATCCTCAGATATTTATTGTATTCTGTAAAGTTGGTAAAATAAATATAGAAATATTAATATTAGTATAATATAAGTAATTGTCCGTAATGTCTATAGAAATATTTAAATATCAACAGGAAAATATATTAAAAGGAAGTCGTGACTCACGCAGATTCTACAACAATTTATGTACATTCCCTTAATATTCATTTCATATTAGTTATGCATGTTTGTAAATAATAAATTAAATCAGCTTCATGCTGTATCCCGCACACAGCAGAGTAGGCAGAAGGAACCTAGTGTTAAGACACTCCGTTTCCCACTTTCTGTCGAGTTCTAGAGACATTGCGTGTTGAGTGGTGGAACTCAACGCCGCGCTTTGCCTCGACACCAGCGCGAAGAAATGAAAATATAAATGTAAATAAATATTTCATTTCCACGAGTGGGAATGGAACCCACAACCAGTCGATTTTACAGTCACACTTTGTGCTCCTGCGCCACGACTTGCCTCTTTTGTATATAATCATATAAGTATATCCCTTATATCAAGTTATGTTCGTCATTTTGTCTGTTCTTCTTAATTAGGAACAAAAAGAAATAAACTTGCCAAGTACATAAGAGCTATAAGCTTCATATATTACGGATACCACACTTAAACCTATATTTTTAAATCGCTATCAAGTCTGAAATCGGTCTTGAGATGCCGTTTTCATTCATAAATTATATAACTGTCTTAAGATCGATCCCAGACTTGAGAGCGATTAATAAATATGTATCTTAATATCTAGCAAAATATCAAAGCAAAAAAATCTAGGCAAGTTCTTTTAACACGTTTTGTAAAACGGTTAATTTGGACTATAAATAAATTCATTTAATTACATACAGTTACAATTATAATTACATTATATAATTATTACAGAACGAAGACCATTATGTAACGATTAAGTAATAGCTTATGACAATACATAGGCAAAAGAAAAAATAGTTTGTTTTTATGTTATAAAAATATACTCATATTGACACTGGAAAAATAAATCCTGATTTTAAGTTCTTTTTTTTCAGATTCACGTTGTAGTAGTCATAAGCAGGGTAGGCAGAAGAAATCTAGTATCATTACACTCCGTTGCCCACAATCCGCCCAATTTTCGAGATATTGCCTAGTAAATAGCGACAATAAACGCCGCACTTTGTCTTGTTACCCCAAGAGCGAGGAAATGAAAATATTTTGATTTCTTCCCATAGGAATTGAACCCGTAACCTTTACATTCACACGTTGCACAACAGCTAGGAATATATTATTTTCTATGTTTAAATAATATTCTAATAATGTATTCCACGTTGACCGTAAAAAAAAATAGAGGGCGAGGGCTAATGTATTAAATCACCCTAGTGATGCAGCCAGACGAATCAATAGTGTCTAGGTGCAGACGGCCCTGCAATTTAGTTAGTAAGGCCCTCTTCACACTGGCAAGTGAATATATTATTATTAATTTCTTATTAATAATAATTAATGTTTTTCTTATTTTCAGTCAGTTTCTTGCTAATTTATTGCTATTTATTATTAATACCATTGCTGTACTTTTAAACTTACTTATTTGTTGCTTGTTATACATTTAAGTTAGTAATAAAGACCGCGAGGTCTAAGCTGAGCTTTTTATTTGTGTGAGTGTATATACTATATACACATTGAGTAAATGTAACTTTGGCCGCCAAGCGTGACGCATCTTTAGCTTAGCCTAAACCGATTTATACCACTTTTTGACAACCGAACTACATCTCTTGTACTGATAGCAGCGTCACATATTTAATTACTAATATTCAATTTTTGTGTCCGATTTGTTAAAAGTGAAACATAAAATTGGCACTATCACTGTACAAGAATGGAAAAATGTCTACGACCAAGTTAAAGAAGAAAAAAATGTGGGCACAACGCTGTCTTTGGTGATATAATGGAACGATTCATTGTTATAAATTATAATATACTTTTATTGAATTTTATTTTTTAAAAGTCTTGTATTACATTTAGAGCAAATGCAAATGCAAATACAAATGCAAAGCTCAGCTTAAACCTTGTGAACTGTCTTTAATTTTTAAGTTGACAATTTGTCTACTAAACAGTAGGGAAAATAACGTAAAATAATTACTTGAATCGATGACATATACCGTAAGTAAGTTACTCTATGCTTTAAACGAATCAATAGCGTGTAGAGGTGGATAGTCTAGTCTGTGAATATGAAATAATGTTATGTTATATCTAATTACCTTACCTTAGCCATAGTGAAATAGTTGAAGAAAAGCTAAAAGAGAATTTAAATTAAATGTCTAATCTTTTAGACGTGAGGTAAATAAATATATATTTTTTTATTATATAAAACTTTAGAATAATAATTTATCAGCGTCGTTCTTACTACTGTTGTCATTGTTTTCATTTCGGTGTTAGTATTTTTCTAAGTGTGCAAAGTTTAATTCGTGACACGACTGGTTGTGGGTTAGTTCCCCGCTCGAGGAATGATATATATAATACTTTTATTTATTCGCTCTGGTATCGAGGCAAAGCGCGGTGTTGAGTTCCGCCACTTAAACATACAATGGCCCCAGAATTTGGGCGGAAAATTGGGAACAGAATGTTTTAACTCTACGTTCCCTCTGCCTACCCTGCTGTGTGTGGGATATAGATTAGAATATGAAATATAGATGTGAAGCTAAAAAAAACGTTGAATATAGCGGCTTCATAGATATAATATCCATAGTCCAATAGAGAAATGCAGCCACTACCAGACGAATCAATAACGTCGAGGTGTAGACGGTCCTGCAGTGTTACTGCTAAGGCTCCATTCACACTATACGGCAATTGAATACGACATTACTAGTTACGTTTTGGCGACTCTGGTAAAATGTAGAAATAAAAAAAAGTAATCAAATTTTAAATGAATACTAAATTATAATAGGCACTTGAATGCATCCACCATCCAGCCAAACTACAAACATTGACTTAATCATTGGGAAAAGGCAAATATAATGTAAACGCACCTAGTAGAAGGCTTGTTCTAAGAAGCAAATTTAAATATTTTACTATTTCTAAGTAGAAATATTGTAATGGAATATATTTCGAATGTATATTTTAATTTAAAAAATAGCTCGTTCAATAAACGCCCGATCGGGAATCGTATTCACAACTTCACCAACCTCACCATTATAATGCCAATTTGACTACTGAGGTACAATATATAAGGATAGTTACTCATATGTATGTATAATATATTTTTGACATAAAAATATTACGTGGCGCGTTGTTATTGATAAAGTGATAAGGATAATACTAAGACGTGACGTCATAGTGTTTGTCAAAGGAATTTATATTGAATTTACGCAACGACTAAACTATTTTTGATAAGAGTATCATAATATGTGGAATTACGAATTGTTGCTAGCAAGGTTATATGTTGATAGGCTATATAGATCTACCAGTAAAATTTGAACGATAAGAGAAAATATGTATTAATTTTCTTTATAAGTAAAGAGACTTTGATATAATTTTTTTAAATATCATTATAACTTGATGAGGCCAGTCGTGGCGCAGCGGCACGAGGTGTGACTGTAAAAGCGACTGGTTGTGGGTTCTATTCCCACTCGAGGAGATGAAATATTTACTCACATTTATATTTCCATTTCTTCGCTCTGGTGTCGAGGTTAAGCGCGGCGTAGAGTTCTGCCACTCAACACGCAATGCCTCCAGAATTCGGCAGAAAGTGGGGAGCGGAGTGTCTTAACACTAGGTTCCCTCTGCCTACCCTGCTGTGTGCGGGATACAGCGTGAAGCTGATTTAATTTTAATTATAACTTCATTTTAATATTGATGAAAATAAAAATAAATTAAAATTATTGTAAACGGAGAGTAGAATGCTGCAGCAAAATAAAGTTTCTGTCACTATTAGATATAGTCTATAATGATTTTGTTAATAAGAAGTAATTATATTTTAGAGTTTTTAAATAAGTTAAAAATAGCGTCTGTTCTTTTTGCCTACCCTACATATTGGAGATGCGAAATAAAAAAGGAAAGTGTGTTTTTGCTTCTTGAATTTTTTTTTGTGTTTCAAATATAAACACACCGCAGGGTAGACTGAGGGAACATAGTGTTAAGACACTCCGTTCCCCACTTTCTGTCGAATTCTGGAGGCATTGCGTGTTGAGTGGCAGAATTCAACGCCGCGCGTTGCCTCGATACCAGAGCGAAGAAATGGAAATATAAATGTGAGTAAATATTTCATCTCCTCGAGTGGGAATAGAACCCACAACCAGTGGCGTTTACAGTCACATTTTGTGCCCCTGCGCCACGACTAGCCTCATTTAACATATACCTAATTTAACATATGAGTAAATTAAGCTAGAAGCTTGCTCCCAATAATTATTAATATTAGACCCATAGAAGTCGATTTTATCGACCTATACCTAATCATTAACGTATCTATAGATATTTTCTGGAAGGGGCCTGGACTTTAGCTTTGAACACATACTCGTATATTCATGTAAATGTTGCTTTATTTTTAATTTTTCGGGGCAAGTTATGTTGTAAGTAAAATTTCTGGATTGGGCACCAGATATTCTGGGGTCGGCACGGCCCACTCGGGTCCCCCTCTTCCTATGCCCATGCCTATAATATCGGCAGGCTATTTCTTATGTACGTATAGTTTCTTGTATATATAAATTATATGAAACCTTACCAAGAATGATAAGTTATCCGCATAACCGCTTGATATAAACATACTGTTTAATGTTTAAAATATTATGACGCTATGTTGATACAGTTGTCGTGTGGCGTAATTGGACGCAATGGTTGTAGGTTCAAACCAGAATGAGATAAATTTAGTAATAATCGTATAAAAAATCGTATTATACAAAAATAATGAGAAAGATCTATTTTTTTTACAAATATGATGCTTTTGACATATTCCTAGATAGGTTTTTGAACTCTAATTTAGATTTAGATGCTTATTGTTCAACAATAGAATATTTTAATATAAAATGTACAAACACACAGGTTGTAGGTTCGATTCCCACACGAGATATATTTAATATTTTCATTTCTTCTCTCTGGTGTCGAGACAAAGCGAGGAAACGACGGAAAGTGGGGAACGCAGTGTCTCTCTGCCTGCCCTGTTACATACGGGATACAGCGTGAAGCTGAAAAAAAATTACGTAAAAATTAATAGCTAGGTTTCGTAAAGTTCACTAAACTCGGGTAAGCTCTAAATTTTATTGTTTGTGCCATCACATGCGGCGTGTGTGAGCCTGTGAGGCCAGCGACCTCCCACGGGTATCGACGTTTGACTTATTGTTTTAACATGTGTTAGATACTTAAAAATACTACTGTAAATTGCTTTGTTTTAGCTATTTTTACTCTTGTAAAGTAAAAAAAAAATAAATAAAAATAATTTAAAAAATATTTTTTGAATATCGTTGTGGTGCGAAACATAAAGTCTGATTGTAACGCGAGTGTTGTCGGTTCGAGTCCCACAAGAGGGAATTATTTTCATTTCTTCTCTCTGATAACAAGACAAAGCGCGGAGTTAAGTTTCGCAACTCAAAACGAAAATTGAGTGGGAAATGGGCAACAAATAAATGGATAATTTTCGTGACTCTACATATTTCTATTAGATAAAATTACCAGTAAAAATAGAGATTTTCAAGTAGATAAGCCTAAAATTCGTTACATGACAGGGCACACGGCTGATTAATGATATTACCCTGTCCAACTTTTGGGATACCTAAATAAATTTATCGGGTGTCGACCTCTTTTAAGAGCATCGAGACCACTAGCGCTGTGCCTAATAAATTATAATAGTGTATTTGAATTTATTATGATTTTGTTTCACTTTTCTGGGGATCTCGGGTTCAAATGAACCCAGCATTTGGGAAGGGTTGCGTGGGGACACAGGTTCAACACGTAGAGACAGCCCCATTGGAAAATAGAAAAATGATATTATTATTACTTAAATTATTATATTTACTTACAAGTATTTTTTTTACTTTCTCACAGTAATAATCTTCTCACAGTAATAGTATTCGTAACTCATTTGGACAATCTAGAATTTGAATTCATTTAATAGGTACTTATTAATTTAGTACCGTAATATTTTTCTTAGCGTCTCGCTGTATCCCGCACACAGCAGAGTAAGCAGAGGGAACCTAGTGTGAAGACAATTTGTTCCATGTCTCCAGCATTCGTCGGAAAATGTTCCGACGAATGCTGGAGACATTGTTTGTTGGCGTAACTCAAAACAGCGCTTTGCCTCAACACCAGAGCAAAGAAAATGGAAATATTAAATATTTCATTTCCTGGAGTGGGAATCGACCCCACAACACACTTTATAACAGTCATTTTATAAATATTTATACAATATTTCAAGAACTTCTCATTCTATATAGGAGCCCTAAGCCCAGACAGGACAAGGTCGAGGCGAGCGAGTGCTCCGCGTGCGCGTGCCTGTTCGAGTTCATTGATCATTATGTTTGTCTTTGCACGTTAATTATTATTATTACGTGACGTTGCACGCACGCCCGCTCGCCTGCTCTCCCGCTATCATACAATTGTTGCAGGATTGAGTTTTAATTGCTCTGTTTTTTTTTTCAGCTTCACGCTATATCCCGCATATAGGGAGAGACAGAGGGAGCCTAGTGTTAAGACACTCCACTCCCCAATTTTTCCACTTCCGCCACATAACTTAATATTCAAATAGTATTCATTAGCCATTCACTCTCCCATCTTATATTATAAAGTAAAATGTAAAATGTAGCAGTTGTCGCCCTATTTCAAGTTTGCCTTCGCTGAGCAGCTAGCCCTCTAAAAGACACGAGAAACCTTAAAAGGCCTACAGAGCGCGCACGCGCGTCGATCCACCACACCGCCATTTTTGGTGAAGTAACAGAAACCTTGGTTTGCCTGTACCCAGGCAGCTAGCATGCCTTAATAAGACTTAAACAGTTTCTAAGGCGAAA
Source organism: Heliconius hermathena (assembly GCA_013403705.1). NCBI lineage: Eukaryota > Metazoa > Arthropoda > Insecta > Lepidoptera > Nymphalidae > Heliconius > Heliconius hermathena. Next base: position 198,427 of record JAAIXJ010000118.1, read on the forward strand.
TCGTAATATAACAATTGCTTCAATGTTCATTAGAACACCGTATAAGGCGCACCTTGTTATTCTAGCCTACATTCCCACACGGCAATTAAGAGAAATTCCAATAATAACTACTGTTTACTCGATAACCTGAGATTTTTAACTACAAAGGTTTGTTGATAAAATAAATCAAACGAATCAACTTCACGCTGTATCCCGCACACAGCAGGGTAGGCAGAGGGAATCTAATGTTAAGACACTCCGTTCCCCACTTTCTGCCGAATTCTGGAGGTATTGCATGTTGAGTGGCAGAACTCAACGCCGCGCTTAGCCTCGACACCAGAGCGGAGAAATGGAAATATAAATTTAAGTAAATAATTCATTTCCTCGAGTGGAGATCGAACCCACAACCAGTCGGTTTTACAGTCACTCTTTGTGCCCCTGCGCCACGACTGGCCTCGTTTGTTGATTATATTATTATATATTTCATTGTCTATTGGTGATCTATTCAATTAAACAAGAATATTAATTTAAATATTTTTCTTTTTAGAAAACCTTTGTTAAGTACTTTATATATATATATATATATATATATATATATATATATATATATATATATANTATATATATAAACTCTGTAATTACAGTAAAGCTCCTTACAGAGGCATCAGTCGTGTTTCACACCTTTTATAGAATGTTATATAATCCAAGGCTTCATAACTTATAGTTAGATTTGCTCGAGGTTTTCATACAAAGAGGTGAAAAATTGAAAATATAAAAAGAATTTAATATTTTTTTTTAATTTAGATTAAAAGTTTCTTTATTCTGCGAAAAGTGGGGAATGAAGATGTCTTAATGGGAAACAGAATGTCTTAATACTAGGGTTCCTCTGCCTATCTTGCTGTATCTGGGATAAGGTGTGAAACTGAAATATTATATATATTATATTTACCGATATATAAAAAAAACATATATTTTTTTCAGCTAGCTTTGGTTATTCCATATACTAAAGTAAATGAATTTAAAATTTAATCACAATATACAAAACCGTGTGTTAATTTTTTTGTCACATTTTTGTCACACACGACTAAGGGTGGATACCTACATCTGGCGGAAGGAAGGAAACGCTATCGCATCGGTGTCAAGGCGACCCTCGCAAGAACTGGCAAAAACATCCTTATAAGTGCATGGCTTTATCACCCACCTTGAAACAAGGTTACTACTTTTATTTATGTTAATAAATTTAGTTTTTGTCATTATCATGAGAGTCACATTATGTTTATTGCAATGTTTTTTTTATTCAAACAGACAGTAACCAAATATTATTGTTATCTTAATATGGCGGACAGGAAATGCTTTTTGGTAAATAAATCAGTTTCACGCTGTATCCCGCACACAGCAGGGTAGGCAGAGGGAACCTAGTGTTAAGACACTCCGTTCCCCACTTTCCGCCGAGCTCTGGAGGCATTGCGTGTTGAGTGGCGGAACTCAACGCCGCATTTTGCCTCGACACTAGAGCGAAGAAATGAAAATATAAATGTAAGTAAATATTTTATCTCCTCGAATGGAGATCGTACCCACAACCAGTCAGTTTTACAGTCACACTCTGTGCCCCTGCGCCACGACTGGCCTCGGGTATACTGGCCGCTTTTTGGTATATAATTTGAAACACATTCATATCTCTATACTTGGAGGAACTCGTGAATTATTTGTGTTATTTGTCTACGTTCACTATTTATTGAAATTTTATTTGATGATTTTTTTTTATTAAAACTAACATGTACCTGCGGGTTCGCCTCCATGTCAAACGGAAATAAATAAGAGATGTGTACAGTACGGTCAACAAGTCGTGGCAGTGTGAAGTAGATTTTTTAAACTTATGTGCATTGTTCACCCGGGAAGAAAATATTTAAAAGTAAAAAATCTTCCCAAATTAAATGTTTTTGGATCGTATTGTACGATGACTGACTGACTTATTGGCCGTACCGTACAACGCATTCTAAGTTCCTCGGGTAACTAAGACCACAGTTACAATGAGTTTACTTTTTTTTCTTTATTTTTTACTGTAAGTTCTCACTTCGTACCAAATTTGATAACTGTAGCCATACGGAAAGTACCCTGTAGATTTTTATTACGCAGCGAATTTCATATAAAATTTTGTGATAAATGATTTTGACAGGACAGTTGGACAACATAGTGATGCTATAAGGGTTCCGTTTTCACCATATGATGTACGGAAGCGGAACCTTAAAAATATGGAAGGCACCAGAGGTGCTATATAAATAGAATTTTTAGAAACGTCTATAGAACGTATAAAACAAACAAACATTTCTGTCGCCTACGTATTGTATAAATTAGGACTAATTGCTTGTTCAAACAGACGCAGAGCTAGAAACAAATTTATATATATATATATATATATATATATATATATATATATATATAGTTATATANCTGTAAACGCGACAGGTTGTAGGTTCAATTCCCACTCGAGGAAATGAAATATTTCATATTTTAGTTTCTTTGCCCTGTTGTAAAATGAAGAGATTATGAAGGCATAGCGTGAGACACGCAATGCTTTTAAAATTCGGCGGAAAATGGAGAACAGGGTGACTTAACACTAGGTTCTACCTGCTATGTTCGGGAAACAGCGTAAAACTAAAAAAATAATAGGCGTATTTCATTGTCTCTGATATTTTTATTGTAATTTATATTTATATTTAAATAGAACATTTACTTAACAACTTAAAAGCCAAAAAAAAAACCGTTTTTCCATACATTATGTGAGTCCTTGACTTAATTTCGGTAATATTAATGTTACGCTTACGAAAACTCCCACGCCATATGCATTCCTTACAACTTGGCTCATCTAATTCGAAGAACCTGAACTGGTTTTAGTTGGTATAATAATAATCTGCACATTGACTTCCAAAGTAAATGTGCAGATTATTGGAGGAGCCCAGTCGTGGCGCAGAGGCACAAATTGTGACTGTAAAATCCACCGGTTGTGGGTTCGATCCCCACTCGAAGAAATGAAATATTTATATTTATATATTTTCATTTATTTGCTCTGGTGTCGAGGCAAAACGCGGCGTTGAGTTCCGCCACTCAACACGCCATGTCTCCAGGACTTGGAAAGTGGGGAACGGAGTGTCTTAACACTAGGTTCCCTCTGCCTACTCTGCTGTGTGCGAGATACAATATTTTTAAAAGTCATTAATTGCACAATATTTCTTTCTTTTCAAAATTTTACTAAATTTAAAAAGGGCAAGTTTTTACTTTTGGTCGTATTTGATTGATTGTATAACTCAGTTATTGATTCGAATATAACTTGGGAAGATATATGCCTATGATATTCCTTCAATTTTGGTACACTGGGTAGAGGAAAAATATACCTACTTTCTAACCTAACCGATAGGCAAAACGCAGTATTTTATTAAACTTAATATTTTTTTTACATATACAAAAATTTAACTGTCATCTAGAATTTATATTTTTTATCAAAAATCTTTCATTAGATGAACAAAAAAATATATTATTAAAGTACATTTTTGACTTCGCCTTCTTTTCTTTAATTTTAACTATATGATAGTAGGTATGTATCGTATAACGTAATCATAACAAAAGGCGTGGAGTCTTTGCCCTCCAGCTTATATGGCCGATGCGAATTTGAATTCAAATCACAACGGTTTTTCTTTTAGTAGCGGATATTGCCATTTAAAATTAAACAATTATTAGATAAATGGCAACACTTCACTATTTTCAATTACATATACATAAAAGTGGTAAAAGATTATATTTGTTCAAGATTTCTTTTTATTTATTTAAATGAAGCATTTGAATTTGGATTCTTTTAGTAGCGGATATTGCCATTTAAAATTAAAATAATATTTGCTTTGATTTATTTAAATAAAGTGTATACAAGAATAAATTATGTGACAAATATTTAATAACAAACAATTCTTAGGTTACAGTAGAATAAATCGGCGATACAACTCGTAATAAATGTAATTTACTCACGATGTCGACAATAAACTCTTTAAGAAACTATTAACTTCTTTGAGATTAGTTTTGACGCAGTGGTGCAAGAGTGTGACTCTAGATGCCACAGACGGTGGGTTCGATTTTCATTAGACGAAATAAAATATTTAATATTTACATTTCTTCGCTCTGGTATCGAGGCGAATTTGGCGGAAACACCAGATCTTAACGCCAGACTCCATCTGTAAACACTGCTGCATGCTGCTGAAAAAAAAAGATACCTTCAGAAATCGCCATTTGCTATTAAATATATATAATAATCGATGACGTGATGTACGAGTGCGAGTAAACATAGTGTCACGTTTTAAAATTCCTGACGCGTCGCGCTGACCTTCGACGAAAGTCGTTGGGTTCGAATTTTGTTCGTTATATTGGCTGTACGTCAAGAATTACATCACCGATAGACGTATAATAGACCTGTTAAGCATTTTTTATGAATATTTCACTATTATAAATGTAGATATATATTTTGTGGCGCAGTGCCATAAGCATGCAAATGTTAACGCGCCAGGTTGTGGGTTCGGTTCTCACTCGAGGAAATGAAATATTAAACATTTTTATTTCCTCGTTCTCGTCAAGGTCAAGGCAAAGCGTGGCGTTGAGTTACGTAACTCCATGACACGACATGCAGAATTCAGCGGGAAGTAGAGAACGGAAGCAGGATACAGCGTAAAGCTAAGAGAAAAGAAAAAAAGTTATCAAGATGTAGTGGGACAGCAGCTGAATAAACACGAGTGTGAGTTCGAATATTTCTCGAGATTTTTTTGTTCTATTAAGACAAAACGCGGCGAGTTGTTGAATTCCGCTATTTAACACGCAATATTTATAATTCTGCGGTAAAGCTAAGAACGGAGTGTCTTGTATGCGGGATTAAGCGGGAAACTGAAAAAAAAATGTATTATTTTATACAGTTAGTATATGATAAGCAAAATTGTACTGTATCTAATTGCTGTTATTACGCTCGAGAAGTTGCAGTTTTTAGGCGTTATAATAATATATACGGTACAACAGAATAAGTCATTTTCACAGATAAGCTAACATACAGTTATACTTAGTTATATATAATTATAGTTTTTTTGATTATTTATGAGAAATTGAATTATGAGATCAATCTTAAAAGAGAGCCAGAGGCCAGTCCTGGCACGAAGTGTGACTGTAAAACCGACTGGATGTGGGTTTGATCCCCACTCGAGGAGATGAAATATTTACTTAAATTTATACTTCCATTTCTTCACTCTGGTGTCGAGGCTAAGCGCGACGTTGAGTTCTGCCACTCAACACGCAATACCTCCAGAATTCGGCAGAAAGTGGGGAACGGAGTGTTTAAGACACTAGGTTCCCTCTGCCTACCCTGCTGTGTGCGGGATACAGCGTGAAGCTGATTTATTTATTTTATTTATCTTAAAAGAGAAAAGTATTAGATACACATTAAGCTTTCGTTAAAAATCTAACAACGTTTTTTATAATATAACTACATTGTTGAACGTTTATAAATTTTGTAATTGCTGAACCAATGATCTAACCGAATTTCTTAAACCAAATTAAACACGAACTACGAAATTGAAAATTACCAACATATACAAATATGTATGGAGGTGTACAGTGAACTATAACAATATGAATATGGTAGGTACCTATGGTGAGGAACATCGTGGCGCAGGGGCACAAAGTGCGCTTGTAAACGCCACTAATAATGGGTTCGATCCCCGGTGGAGGAAATGAAATATTTTTTTAAAATTATATTTTCATTCCTTCACGCAATGCCTTTAGAATTCGGCGGAAAGTGGAGAACGTAGTGTGTTAACACTAGTTCCCGCTGCCTACCCTGCAGTGAACGGGATATAACGTAAAGCTGATTTTGAATATGGTAACATACATACATAACTTATGTAAAACGAAATTGATTGCTTGCTTGCTTAATATAATTGTTGTAAAAAAACATAAACAAAAGACTTGAATAGAAATTGTTTTATTAAATATTCAAATTATAGTTACTATGTTTTATACTATATAGAGTTCTTAATCATACGTTTATGCCTTACGAATGAGTCATCACTACCTAAAAGTACTAAAAAGACGTCACCAGCCCTTTGACCACAGACACAATATGTAAAATTAAAAATAAAATATTTTTTTACCAGACAAAATTTTCCTTGTTTTGTTCAAGTAAAATTTACCATATGACAAATTTATAGCTAACTATGCATTTAGCTATCATAATAATAAGAAATAAAATGTGTTAATTTGTACCATATATCCTATCTTATTTATTTTCTAAATGTGAAAGTTAGTAAGGATAAGCTTTCAAACAAAATCTAAACAGATTTAGATGAAACTTTACAATTTAATTGCTTATACATACATACATATATCAGAATAAAATATAGGCTATAAATTATGTATAGACGTAACAAAATTAAAATCAGCTTCACACTGTATTACGCGTACAGCAAGGTAAGCTGAGGGAACCTAGAGGCATTGCATGTTGAGTAAAGGAACTCAACGCCGGGCTTTTTGCCCTGGTTCCGTCGAGTGGGAATCGAATTCACAACCGTCGCGTTACTGACACACCCTTGTGCCACTGCGCCACGACGGCCTCAACAGATATAATAAATTGGCTGTAATATAATAAGTCGCGTTTGGGTAGCCAGTACATTTATAAGTAACAAGACAAGACAAGAAAACACTTTCTTTTCCTTACAATCTTGAAACCTAGAATCTATGTCGGCCATTTTCCAACTGCTTTTTACAACAATGTAACGTCAAAATAAATTTATCCATATTGTGAACAATCTCTGTTCTCAACAGATCGCACGTGAAAGTAAATATGTATGAATAGAGAAAGTATACTGAGGCTGAGAACAGCACGAAAGCAACTTCCATATTCTAGTTGGATACAGGTGACATCAAAATACGGGCTGCTACGTTATTGTACACCCAAAAAAATCACCTTCACGCTGTATCCCGCACATTGCAGGGTAGGCAGAGGGAACCTAGTGTTAAGACACTCCGTTCCCCACTTTCTGCCGAATTTTGGAGGCAGAAATCAACGCCGCGCTTGTTCTCAACACCAGAGCGAAGAAATGGAAATATAAATTTAAGCTAATATTTCATCTTCTCGAGTGGGGATCGAACCCACAACCAGTCGGTTTTACGGTCACACTTTGTGCCCCTGCGCCACGACTGGCCTCACAACAAAAGACATAAAATACAATAAAAATATAAAAAATGTACGAAAGGCCTTTTTGTTTAATAGCAATCTCTGCCAGGCAACCTTAAGGCAGAGGAATTAACAAATTAAGATCCCTATTTTAATTTGTTAATTCCTTTGCACTCTTGCAAATAGTATATACTGTAAGGTTATAAAATAAATAAAAGGTATTAATAATGGGGAACGGAGTGTCTTGATCATAGGTTCCTTCTGCCTAACCTGCGCTGTGCGGGATACATCGTGAATTTGAAAATTCTAAATAAGAATATAATTATTACACATACCACACAGTACAAAAGTACAGTAATTATATTATTTATACACATCATACTCATTTTTAGAAAGTTAAAATTTATAAATCTTCATGATTTATTATAATAAAATTAAATTAAATTAAATATTTCATATTCAATTAAATCGTTTTTTTGTGCATGTATTTCTTTTTTACTGTTTTATAACAGTCTGTATTCACGGCACGTAAAGTTTTAAGTTGTTGAATTTTAAATATTTCCAATTAGGTAGATTTATGTAAATGCACCGAAACCGCTATTTTATTTTCGATATATTTCTTTATACGCAGTTTTTTATAATTATTCCAACGCAATATTAGAGTACATATTCCAGCTTGTAGCCAATTTGATGGTGGTTGCAAGTTGGATTTCAGATTCTTGTGTAAATGTTTATGTTTGCCATATAATTTGCCAATACTACCTACATTGACTGTCATTGAGGCCAGTTGTGGCACAGTGTAAAACCGAAACTGTGCTCAACACGCAATACCTCCTGAATCCGACAGAAGGTGGGGGACGGAGTGTCTTAACACTAGGTTCCCTCTGCCTACCCTGCTGTGTGCGAAATATAGTGTGAAGCTGTATTACCTATAATACATTGACAAAATTCACCGTTGGATTCACTGATACACATAAAAACTTAAAATATAATACTTTATATCCATAAGGAAAAGCTTATATTTTTAATTTAATATTATCGAACTATTTAATTAATCAATAATATTACGTTTCCGTGTATGTCGCGAATGATTTAGATCAAAAAGTATTTTTTAGGGTTCCGTACAGTATAGGCAAAAAAAGCTAAACCCTTATAGGATCTCTTAGTTGTCCGTCTAGCAGTCTGTCAAAACCTTTTATCTCGTAACGAGGTATTAAGTTGAAATTGATATCAAATATTATTTACGGTCCCTTAAACCCCAGAAACAATCAAGCTTTTAAGGTCAAAACAATAAAAACATGTTATCATCGTAAAAATATTTTCATTGTTTAATATTATATTAATATATTTTCATTTTCAAAAATATTTCAAAATACAGCAAGTATTTTGTATGAAATTTGCGGGGTAATTTAAACCTCTAGGATAGTTCTCATGTAATTGTAATTCAATTATCAAATTTGGCAAGAAGTAAAAACTTATAATACAAATAAAACAAAAATCCGAAAAAATGGAAATGTATAAGTAAGTATATTGCAATAGTTTATAGAACCCTCAGTGGGCGAGGTCGACTCGCACTTGACTGTTTTTTATTTTTTTTATATGAAATCCTTCAATAATGAGTCATAATGTTGATAACAGTACGAATTCAAAGTCAATATTTTTACTGTAGTGCGATATTGACTATCGATTTAAGCCATGTTGTATTTATGATTTTTTTTTTTATTTCAATTAATTAAGTCATCAGTTATATAAAGAAATGTAGTCATATTTTAAGCAACATCATCGGTACAAAGTTGTATATATACTATGTTAGTTTTCCTTATAATATAAATATATTTATATAACTTGTTATATATTAGACATTTAAAGGTCGTCGTGGCGCAGTGGTACAAGGGTGTGACTGTAACGCAACGGTTGTGAGTTCTGTCTCTACACGAAAGAATTAGTTATTATTTCTTAAAATTTTAATTTCTTCGGTCTAGCACCAAGGCAAGCCCGGCGTTGAGTTCCGCCATTCAACAAGCAATACCTCGAGAAATTCGACGGAAAGTGGGGAAACGGAGTGTCTTAACACTAAGTTCTCTCTGCCTACCCTGCTGTATGCGGGATACAGCGTGAAGGTGATTTATTATTATTTTTTTATTTTTTGTCTATTTTATTAAAATCATCATGTAGGATATTATTTTAACGAACCGTGGTTCAATTACGAATAAACTACCTATACAGTTACTTGCATTTATGCCGTTAATTAATCTAGGAGATAAATATAAATATAAAGCTTCGAAAACAATAAATATAGAACTAAGTACTGCAATTTTATTTACACAAATCAAATTCCAATGTCAAATAACGCAGCCACGCAGCCATATTAAAAATGAAACTATCCATACATACAAATAGTCCGAGGTATAGTACTGGCTAGAGGCCAGTGTGGCACAGGGACGTGACGGTTGTAGGTTCGATCCTCACTGGAGGAAATGTATTATTATTTATTAATATTTTATTTTTTAAGTTCCGCCACTTAATAAGCAATGATTCGAAAAATTCAACAAAAATTGGGAACCGAGTGGTTTAACACTAGGTTCCCTTTGCTTAGGCTCCGCTTGAAGCTGATTTAATTTAATTTTCGAATCCATAGATAAATTAGTCTGTAGTCATAAGTCTGTAATATCAAAAATTTATATCGTCTGTAGTAACATAAATATAAGCGGATCATTAATCAGATGGGAAATAAAACATCAATATATATAAAATATGGGTCACGCTCATTCTCACGGCCTTGTTTGACATACGACAATGGGTCTGGGCGTGGAATCCTACTATTTACGAATCCTACTATTCTATACTATAGGTACAATACGGTCGACAAGTCGTGGCCGTAAGTAATTTGCAGTTGGTTGCGCTTGCGCAGATTAGATTTTAGGATGGTTCTTACTTTTGGTTATTTTGTTCCTGAGTTAAGAATGCGAAAAAGTTCGGAATGACGATGACGAGGAAAGGCGGCCACGACTTGTTCACCGTACTGTACCATATTTGGTGCGAATACCACGACAGTTGGCAGTGCGGATAAGCACTGAAGCAGCAGTTCACGCACTGATGCACTCCGTAGACGATGCTGAGATTAGTGCAAAGGGTTGTTAAAGTGGTAGTTTTAACATTTTGGAGGATATTTTTTTTTTCAGAAAACTAGATACGAGTATAGTAGCGGGATTAGAACCCGTACCTCTTTGAATACTTAGAGGTAATACCTTTTCCTGAAAAAAATCTGAAAATATTAGTGATAATTTTACAAAATATCTAATTTCAATAATTTGGCGTCTAATAAATTTCAATTTTTTATACCTATTTGTTCTTTTCGTACCAAAAAAACACTTCAGTGACATTTTTCAACTGAGAAAATCTTGTGATTGCAATAATAGCTGTAACGAAAACCTACATATCTAATAGATTTCCAATTAACTACTACAATTTACCATTGATTGCTACTATTATTCTTAATATAATTATTAAATAACCGTAAGAACATGATGTTTCGTGTGTTTGACATGAAATATATTGCTATCTTAATTATATTAATAGCTAACATTTTTTATCTATACCTTTATAAAAAAATATAAATTAATTATAATATAATATCTTTATATCACCTACGTATAGTCGTATAACAGTGGATATGAGTATGTAGATATTCAAGACAATTATTATTATCTGAATATCATTTTTTAGTATAGGACTGCAATATGAAAAATCAACACACTAAAATTAGCTGCCATTCCTCCCTCTACCTTCCCTGCTATGTGAGGGATCTGCGGGATAGTGCGTGAAACTAAAAAAAAATTTCACGTAACTCAAACAACATGCTAGGAGATTTTTGAGATACCTATGACTAGATGGTAAAGATAGAGAAACCTCTAACAACAGGTTATCGCCTCCAAAAAGTAAACATTTTCTATGGGTTTATAATAGGATTCGCAATGTATTTTAAATTTGTTATTAAAAAAAATGTAAAAATTACTTTAATTGAAAAAAGCTTATTATACTATCCAAGTATATGTAATTTAAAAGATAAAATATGTAGAGTTCCAATTTCATGGTTAATATCGACCATTATATTATGGTATCAATCAATAAAATTGTAATATTTATAAAGAAAAGAGCGACTGTTGAGTTTCTTTCCCATACTTCTCACCTTGAGTCGGTGGTAGCGTCTAGTCTATTCAAATAAACAATATTTAGTCGATGCTGCAAGTAAGCTGTATCCCGCACAAAGTAGGGTAGGCAGAGAGAACCTGGATATCTAGTGTGTAGACACTCCGTTTCAAATTAAGACGCTCCCGTTCCCCACTTTCCGCTGAATTATTGAGACATTGTGTATTGAGTGGCGGAACCAGAGCTAGATAATAAAAATATTATATACTTAATTCCCCTGATTGGAAATTGAACCCACAACTGTTGCGTTTATACTCGAACGCTTGCCCCCCTCCGACAGTCTTACTTGCGCTTTATCTAATAAAATTAAAACGGCTTCACGGGGTAACCCGTACACAGTAGCAGGGTAGGCAGAGGGTTTGCGTCGCCACCAGACCAAGAAAATATAAATTTAAAAAATTATTTCACTTCTTCGAGTGGGGATCGAATCCGCAACCAGTCGCGTATGCAGTCACACTTTGTGCCCTTGCGCCACGACTGGCCTCATGAAATATTTTAAATAATAGAATAATTCATTTTTGACAGCCCTGTCACAGCCTTCTAGAGAGATGTGATGTAGACCGACACTAACGCAGTAATGTTAATTTAATAATTTTAATTAATAGCAAAACTGACTCTCTCTTCTTGCATTTTTGTTAATATGATACGTTGAGCTGTCGTAATTAACTCATTAGAAAACTACAAAAATAAATTATAATCTTACGCATATAATTATTGTTATAATAAGATTTTATACTGAATAAAAAAAATAAAGTGTATATTTCAAATTTATTGTTCTTAATAATGCAAACATTTAAACAATCATTTGCATTGAATCTCTCTTAATTTTCAGATTAAAAGTAAAATTTGGATAGAAGAAATGAAAATAGATGAGGTCAGCTTCACGCATGTAGCAGGTTAGGCAGAAGGAACTTAGTGTTAACACATTGCGTTCCCCACTATAGTATTGATGAGATAACAAGGAAAAAAGATAGAAGAAGGTTCGCAAAATTTGGAGAACTCGAATGCGAGGACGGAGGAATCAACGAATTTTAAAGTGCTAAATTGAGACAGAATTTTTATTAATTCAATCTATTAAAACCAGAAGTTTTTAATGTAGAAAAAACATAAAGCATGAAAAAATTATTAATTACCAATGTATGTAAAATAATAAAAAGCTATTATTAATTTTGAGGCGCAGGGGTACAAAATGTGACTGTAAACGCGACTGGTTGTGGGTTCGATCCCCACTCGAAGAAATTAAATATTTATTTAAATTTATATTTCTATTTCTTCGCTCTGGTGTAGAGGCAAAGCGCGTCGTTGAGTCTCGCCACTCAACACGTAATGACTCGAAACAATCGGCAGAAAGTGGGGAACGGAATGTCTTAACACTAGGTTCCCTCTGCTTACCCTGTTGAATTAAAGAAGTTGATTTTTTTTATTATTAGACAATAATACTCTTTGAAATATTATTATTATCAAATATCAATTCTATAACAACGGATGTATTATAATTGTGGCAATTTTAAAAGGAAACCCATTCTTCACTAATGGCATCTATTAAAAATTCACATCCGTTTTCTTCCGGCGACATGGACTCTGATTACTGACGCGTCTAGTCTCGACTGTTGCATCGATTTGTCTGTTTCTGCAAACATTTATATAGATAAAATTCTTATTCTACTTTATTTATTTACCTGTAATCTTGTAGACGTGGGTTCAAATCTCGCTTGAGAAAATATGCGATAAGTTAAAAAGATATATTTTGTTTAGATAACACGAAATGTTACTATTTAGTTGCGGCAGTAAAATTAGTAAATTATACAAAGCTGAAAAAAATAAGATTAAAAAAATGTGCTCCTCTGTCCTCATCTTGTTTTCAGGTTTTAGATTTACTAAATTAACATTACAAAATACAAAATGAGGCCAGTCGTGGCGCAGGGGCAAAAAAGTGTGACTGTAAAACCAGCTGGTTTTGGGTTCCATCCCCACTCGAGGAGATGAAATATTTGGTCCTGGTGTCGAGGACAAGAGCGGCGTTGAGTTCTGCCACTCAACACGCAATCCCTCCAGGATTCGGCAGAAAATGGGGAACGGAGGTTCCCTCTGCTTACCCTGCAGTGTGCGGGATACAACGTGATTAAAAAAAATACAAAATATATTAGACAACATCTGTATATTGACCTTAGTTTTTATACTTGTAATATAGTAGTCGAGGCCGTCGTAGCGCTGGGGCACAAGGGTGTAACTGTAATGCGGCGATTGTGGGTTCGATCACCCACTCGAGGGAATGAATTATTATTTATTAATATTTTCATTTCTTCGCTCTTGCACCTATGCAAAAGTCCGGTGTTGACTTCCTCCACTAAACACGCAATGCCTCGAAAACTTCGCCGGAAAGTGGAGAACGGAGAGTTAACACTAGGTTCCCCCTGCTTACCCTGCCGTGTGCGGGATACAGCGTGAAGCTGATTTTTTTCTTAGTATAGTATAGTATTATTACCCCATGTTGTGCATAAATGGTAGTATAATTTGAAGCAGATGGCTATGGCAGTAGTACTTGGACGAACCTTGTTTGGATAGGAACGTTCGAGCGATGCATTATATCCATAAGTAGACCTTCATAAGTTTTGTAGGGTTGCTGTCAATACTCTATAAAACATTTATAGTATAATAAGTAAAGCAAACTGATTAGTTTTAGAATCGTGAGGCCAGTCGTGGTGCAGAGGCACAAAGTGTGACTGTAAATGCGGCAAGTTGTGGGTTCGATTCCCACTCGGTGAAATAAAATATTTAATATTTTTAGTGGAAAATGGGGAATTGAGTGACTTAATATTAGGTTCCCTCTGCCCACCCTGCTACAGCATGACCATAAAAAAGACGGTCTTGTAAAACATGAGTAAATGAAACATTTTTAACTATCATAAGAGATTTTAGACATAATAACTAATCTGATATAGATAAATTGTCTATTCAATCATCAGTGTAGTTAGTTAGAGAGAACGAAACAAAGTATATTATATTGTATACATATTATAGAAACAGATTGAAGTCTTGTTGAAGTTTAATAAAACAATTTAAATCACTTTATATGGTAATTGGTATCATTTATCTAAAGAGATTTTAGATGGAAAATCTAAGATATTATTCTCAATAAGATTACTAAAATGTTCTTGGCCGTGACCCCGGTTCTTAAAGCTTAATAATTAAAAAATTGAGAGAGCGATTTAACCTATCGTAAAATTTGTTATTTTTGCATATTAAAATTATTTAGTAGTAAAATATATTTGTTATTGTTATTGTTAAATATTTCTGAAAATCTAGTTTTCTGATGTATTAAATAATTAAAGCTTTAGTAGTTGTATATCAATACATACAAATTATTTCATATTCCATAGTACATATTTCACAAAATGAACCCACCATTAAACACTTGTCACAATATTCGATATTCATATGAATTATGAATGCTTCTAACGCCATCTTGTGGCAGCTCTACATTACTACACTGACGCTCGTAATGTAAATATTTTTAATTACGTAAAGCAGCTCACACACGCTTTATAATATTATACAATATAAATAATTTTGTATGAGGTTGTGCAATAAAATTGATCTTGCAGACACATGGAATCCTACGGCTGCAATATAAATCGGAACATATATATAGATATATCACGATATGTGTGAAGAACGCTGATAAGCAATTTACGGTTGAGTTTATTTTATAAATAAAACATCGCGAGAAATTTCCTAACCACGATTACAAGATACTATAAAGAAAATGAATTATTTGTTAATTGAAGAAATTTCAGCAAAGAACTGATAAGAATCCGTGACAACAGCACAACGTGTACAAAGCTGGAGTGGAGTGCTGAAGACATTGAACCTTCGCTATGGTTAAAAAAAAATTAATTAAATCAGCTTCACGCTGTATCTCGCACTAGGAGGGTAGACAGAGGGAACCTAGTGTTAAGACACTCTGTTCCCCACTTTTTACTGAATTCTGGTGGCATTGCCTGTTGAGTGGCAGAACAGAAGAAATGCAAATATAAATTTAAGTAAATATTTTATCTCCTCGAGTGGGGATCGAATCCACAACTAGCCGGTTTTACAGTCACACTTCGTGCCACTGCGTCACGACTGGCCTGAATTGGCCTTCGCTATGGTATTTCAATAAAATAAGGTTTCTGCAAAATCAAGGAACCGCCAATCACTTTAGAGGACGATAAACCTGATTATACTCTTTCGGAGGATATAGAAAGTTTTTTCAGAAATTATATGAGTTCCTTAATGCGTTAGACAACAAATAAAAATATTTTATTATTTGTAAATAATTTATTATTTTGTGTTTAATGATATTTATAATAAACACTAAATTATCAGGTTAAAAAATGGTAATTTTATTTCATAAAACAGCAATTTTAAATTTGAATCGTTTCCTAAATAACGATCATAGGAATATATCTTTACATTTTACGCTTAAGAAAACAAATAACAACCTCTATTTCTTTTTCAGCAACAGTATAGATTTCGAAGTTTAAATTGATACGAATACGAATTGTTTATCGAGTCTACCAAACATTCTAGTCAATTTACTTATAAAAACAATACTATATTGCCTATTTATTAATATTAATTTTGCAGGACAAAATTGGACCACCGAAAAAGAATAAAACATCTATCGGTTTAACTTAATTGTAAAGACCTTCAAAATATGTCATCGTCACGTGATGGTCACACCATAGCTGCAACTTGGGAAGGGGAGTTTTGGAAATGGAACAAACTTAACAAATATTAACCGTCCAAGAGATTTATTTGTGAAATATTATTGGAGGATCAAATGGGAACATTACAATGTGACTCGTTTGTTACTATTAGCCCCGGTCAGGCCCCATTCAGTGTTCAATCAGTTTCATCGTACAGTGTTTAATTATGTTTGGTTATTTTTCAATAAAATTAAAATGTGACTCTCCTTAATCCTGATTTTGTATTTTCATTCTTGTTATAAGATAATGTGAAGTTAGCGTCAGGAATTGAGATAGGATTAGGCTAGTAATGTCCCGATTCTCACAAAATAGTCTGCCTATTTTACTTTGAGAAGAGCGACCAAAATCAGTAAGGTTTGAACATCGGATATTAATCGCCACCTTCAATTCATGATATCATCAAAACTGATTGGCCTGTTTTAGATCTGCTTTCTTCTGAAATTTATCAGGTGGTTCGTGGTTATCTAGTAGCTATCAACAAACTGCAATTAAATTGTTCAAAACTATTGCACAATATGTATATATACTGCCTTATATTATTTTTTATTTATATTCCCCGTAAATTAGAAACATATTTAGTTTTATTGCACCACCTGTTATATCATGCAATTTATATTGAAAATATATACACTCAGTTATTATTAATCAATATAAATTAATCATTGATCTTTATTTCTTCTTTAATCCTGATAGGGAGTATATTTTATACCTACTGTTTAAATCATAACAGAATTGCATTTACTTAACGAACATTTTTTAAATATTTTTTGGTGTATTTTCATGAAATCATTACAAATTTTGTATAAATACTTAGTCTTTTTAGTACTAAATTAATCATAAATTATTTCAATAAAATATTTTGAAATAAATAAAATATTTTAAGTTTTAATTTTTTAATTTTTATTTTATTTTTACACATAAATATACATGTATACAGCCAATGGAGTAATAAGTAACAAGCGCCATCTAGTAACAATTTTAACGAACTATAAAACATTACTATTTTTTCTTATCTGTGATTTCCTTGAAATTATCATTTATCACATTTATTATTTAGATTATATGAGCTTACATAATAAATAATTTTATATAATCTAATCAAGATATATATTATTTGTACAATTATTTCTGTTAATAAACTTATATAGAATTGCCAGTAAAGAGAATAGTATAGCAATAAAAATAAAACAGCTGTCTTCTGTCAAACTTCATGTCATTCATGATATTCGTATATTGCTCATCGTTTTCTTTATAATTTGGGATTTATTTTATCTATTGTTTGTTAATTTTGCATGGCTCACAACTATATTTGTGAACAGATGACTTTTGGAAAAGACATCGCATTGAATTGGAACGTAAACGTTGAAAGCAATGGGCATTCTATGTTTCAAATCATGACAGAAAATAGGTACAAAGCGTCTTAAATTAGTTAATGATTTTGAATGCTAGTGTAATTCATTGCTCTATGTTTAATGTAAATAAAAATATTAATGACTCATTTCAGAAAAAGATCACGAGAAGATGATATATGTGAATTTATGCCACTATCGAAAAGGATTAACAATTTACACATAAATAACAATTTAACTAGTCCTCTTTCACAATCTTCTGATTCTAATCAAAGCATTGGTATCGATACAAAAAATGGAATATCTTCGCCAAGTTCTTCTTCAGAATCAGACAGAAGACCTAGCTATGACCCAGGAATTAGCTCCTCAGACAGTAGATATTATTATGACAATAAATTACTTTTCGAACTGCATTTAGAGAGGATACAAAGATCAGGGCAGCAGTTTCCATTTTAATAAAACCTAACATAGATTGTGAATGTATTATTGTGTACCTGTGTTATGCTTAATAGTATGTAATTGACTTAATTTGATTATGACCTAATAAAAGGTATTTCATTTTATGTGACGTTTTATTTAATAATATTGTTATAGTTTATTAATATTATAGTAGTCTAAATTTGTTATTGACCTCATTTTAGCTGCAGCTGCATTTTTTTTAATATAGTTCTAAACTCGAACTCATTCACCAATCACGACGAACTGTTTATAGTAAATGCGCCACCTGGCGACAACTTCGCTAAGCGTATAAACAGTAATGGCGGATTTCATTTGTCGTAAAGAGAGGGAACGATGATGTTTATGTCGTTTTTATTGAAGTGTCGATGTTATTTTTAAAGTAACACTACATACAAAAATATTTTTCATCGAAGACCGTGATTTATTAGACGAGGTAAGTGGTTTAACGAAGGTTTAAACAGTAACATGTGTAAATCCGTGACCTTATTTCGGAAGCGGTACTTTGTTGTACCGTTAGACGGGCGCGTGGCCGTCCCTGAGTGTTGGCCGGAGAGTGCCGCGCGAGAGGGCCGCACCACCCCTCCTCTCGTTTCCCTGACGGTGGTGGAAGGAGTCGGGAGCGGGAGTGATTTGGTTTATCGAAAGCATATGGAGGGGATCCCGCATCTTGGTGGGGATGCGTAGCGCCGCGCGTGATGGACACTCAGCTGGGCCAAAGGAACTGGTAGGGGTGAATAACCTTCCGTACTATGTTCCGCCCACCATCATAATATGAACCCAAACAATATTTTTATGAATTAAAACATAAAAACTACGTAATTGCGTAACTAAATCATACACACGGCCATTGTAGGAATTTCTTTGTCTCAATCGTTCGTTTGATCTGACCTTGTATCAAAGTTCAAATGCTCAAAATGTTATTTACATAGCCGACCGCCGACCTTGCAAATATTATTTGAATACTCAAACAGTAAAACTATTGACACACTACTAATAAAATCATAAAAAAATAACGCCACGCTTTCAAATATGTATTTATTTCTCTGCATACATACAATATGTATTTCAAAGGAAATACCGTTGCGGATTTCATTAGACTATTCACAAACAGATACACATATCCAAAGGCATGTAACAAGATGATTACTCAACTTGGCTTCCTACAGTTATTGAACCACAACCGCACCTCGCGTTGTGAAAGTACAGCAAAGAGAAAGTGAGGATCACGTTAAGCACGAACATACACTCAAAGTATATGCGTATAACTAACTAGCCGGTCGACTCTAGTATATTGGGCCTGCATAAAAACTTTCTTTAACCTACTTTCTTGTCGATCATCTTTTGCCTCTCACCGTCGTTGGATCGAATTAATTCCAGTGCGTTTCGTTTGGTGGTTGGAATCGGTGTGTGCCCTACCATTTAGTTCCCAATGGTCCCGTCCACTTAGGCTCGGTGGTGGGACGCCGTCGTGGGGATACTGTGGTAGTGAATGAATCAAGTGGGACAGTGCTTTTGTTTTTTTTTTCACCCGCTACGTAGAAAAAGTGGGCTATGTGTGACATGCAGAATATGCCGACGAAAGATGACGCCTCTTGGTACGGGGATGTTTTTTTTAAATGTCTGAGAATTCATTTTGAAATTATTAAGTATAGCTCGGAGAGTTATATAAATTTGCTTCTACAGAATAAGGATAGTGTCAATATAATCAATTTATTCAGTCAATATCTAAACAATATATATATTTTAAATATTCATTTAAACAGAATTTAAATTTTAATTATATTTGTGTCTTAACACTAGGTTCCCTCTGCCTACCCTGCTGTGTGCGGGATACAGCATGAAGCTGATAAGAAAAGAAAATTAACAGAATGCAATTTTTGAGTTCATTGTACTTCGTTATTACAACTATATGCACTATGTTCTATTAAAATATACAGAGTTTATAATGTAATCATTATGAAATATTTTTTTATTTATAAATGAAGAAACATTTTACAATTAAATATTTAATAACTTTATTAG
Source organism: Heliconius hermathena (assembly GCA_013403705.1). Lineage (NCBI taxonomy): Eukaryota > Metazoa > Arthropoda > Insecta > Lepidoptera > Nymphalidae > Heliconius > Heliconius hermathena. The sequence continues at coordinate 218,394 of JAAIXJ010000118.1, forward strand.
CAGTGACGAGGACTCAGAGATGAATTTTGCTGCATTCTCAGCAGTTGGTGCTGCTGGGACACATTTTGTGACAACAGCTGGTCAGTTGCCTGTCACAAAACTGCAGCAAAATGTAACCAATAATGGAGGATTGTCACAGGTACTATAACTATAGACAAATATTATCATAATAAAGTTAAAATAAGCTAATTTACACTTTCGTAAAAGAGAAACTTTTTAAACATATAAGCATCCTTAATTTTTGAAATAGTATATACAGTTAGATGTAATATATAATTTAAAAATATTGAAATATTCGACATAATCTACATATTATGATACAGACAGGAAAAGAGATTAACGTGACCTCAATATTATTTTTATTATTCTTATATGTTTATAATTGGAATTTTTTGTGACTATATGTGTTATAGCCACAAAAATTATACTAAATTTTTGTGGCTTCATGGTTTTTTCTTGTACTTAATTTTAAAAAAGACACAAGGTTAACTGTAAAATTTTATTACACTATCATTATTATGGAAAATTAGCTTCATGCTGTATCCCGCACACAGCCCGGTAGGCAGAGGGGACCTAGTGTTAAGACACTCCGTTCCCCACTTTCTGCCGAATTCTGGAGGCATTGCGTGTTGAGTGGCAGAACTCAACGCCGCGCTTAACCTCGACACCAGAGCGAAGAAATGGAAATATAAATTTAAGTAAATATTTCATCTCTTCGAGTGGGGGTCGAACCCACAACCAGTCGCTTTTGCGGTCACACCTCGTGCCGCTGCGCTACGACCGGCATCGGCCTTTTTTTTTTTTTAATTATTATGGAAGCCGTTAAATTGTAAAAGATACTTTAATACTATTTTCAAGCTGATAAGGTAACTTGTGTCGTTCAAGTAGTATCAAATATCTTTTAGGAATTATTAAGTTTAAATTTTGATATTTTTTTACTTATAAAATACTGACATTTCAATAATAATTTCTGTATTTATAATTTCTTTTATAAATTACTATTTTAATAAAATATGATATTACTATTATAAAGTTTTATTAATTTTATATTTTATTATTGCATCAAACATATATAACAATAGACTAAGAAAGTTATTTTGCTAGTTTGATCATAACTTTCACTTACATAAAGACTCTAGCATGAAGTCTTAAGTACTACATATAGTAAAATTGCCATAGACTATTTTATTATTTCAATTTATACATATCCAACTATAAAAAGAATTTACCGTCTGGTGTTAAAACTTTTACTGTTTATGAAGAATTTTGTCTATTTTCAAAGTTGGTAACAGTTTCTTTCTCAGAAATTTGTATAAAAATTATTATATTCAAATTAAAATATTATAAATATTTTTTGTTTTAGACATTGCTAGACTTAGTCAACTTTGAATAGATTACATTTTAAATTCACATTTAAATTAGTATTTAGTTAATTCACTTATAAGTTTTTTATGAGAATTATGTCTTAATATTAGGTTCTGTATTTTCTATGTGGGATAGTATGCTATTTTTAATTTGCTTGGGAATATTTTTATCATTCAGCTTTAAAATTTCAAATGTTTTTACAAATTTTGAACTTCTTTATAACTTTGTCTGTAATAAAATATTTTAAATTATAGGTAGTCAGTATGGTCGGAGGAGTCAACATGGGTGAAGGTGTGCAGTACTTGCGTACAATAGATGGTGGTGCTTTACAAGCTACGCCACAACTCATTTCTGTGCCCATCGCCTTGCCTGGTGCTAAGCCTGGTATGTAGATACATTAATATGAAAATTACAAATATTTATAAGAACTTGGCTGTACATACTTGGGCAGATTTGACTTTAGGATTCTTTATTTAATTTTTTTTCCATGTGCAACAATGCACCAAAGGTCAAAAGGCCTAACATCAGGGTAGGCAGGACTCGTTGACTGTAGAGTAAGTGATAAGAGATGCAGGAGAATGTCTCGGTTGACTGTCAAGTACATAATATCCATGATACTTGAGGAAGGTTATATACATTGCTTTTTGTATATAAATGTCATGAAATTTAAATTATTTATTATAATAATAAAAAATAAAAAAATCAGCTTCACGCTGTATCCCGCACACAGCAGGGTAGGCAGAGGGAACCTTGTGTTATTATAATAATATTTCTATATATTCCATACAAGGTATTATTATATTATATAGTTATATATTTATAAATATTTTCTTTTACTTAACAGGTGACCCACAGCCTACAGTGCAGATCCAAGTGCTAAGCCCAAATTTGACACTGCAACAGCAGCAGCCAAAATATCAGATGCAAATACCTATACAGGGTTTTCAGCAAGGTAAAAAAAATATATAATTGGCATTTTTGGCAAAATGCCCAGTCTGGTAGAAAATTATAAAACTAGAAAATTATAAAATTACGAAAGATAATTTTTATTTGATTATATGTATATGTGGTTTTTTTAATTTTATTTGTAGGTGGTGCCGTCCTCACAGTCGCTTATTCTCCAGAAAACAATGAAACTGGTGGGATACAGTTAATAGGAAATACATTACCTGAAGGTTAGAATCTATATAAACGTACTATACTATTTTAATATTAGCCAAAGGAACCTTCATGGGTAGAAAGTGGAGAACGATATAACATGATTATTGAAAAATATGTTTTTGCGAATGGGGCCAAGCGTAAACGCGACGGTTGTGGGCTCGATACTCACTCAGGAGACTGAAATATTTAATATTTTCATTGCCTCAATCTGGTAACGAGGCAAAGCGCGGCGTTGAATTGTGCCTCTACAATTCCTCGGAAAGTGTGGAACACATGTGACTTAATGCCAACGGGGCGTTTTAACACAAGGTTCCCAGGTTCCTGCCTACCCTGCTATGTGCGGTATACTCCGTGAAGCTAAAACAATAAATACAATTTTTTTTCTCATAACTTATTATAAAAAAAAGATAATAATAATAATGTGATTAAATATGTCCAGGTACATTCAGGATGAGATCAGGTGAATAAACAGTACAATAACAGTGTTCTAACAACTCGTGCTATCATCTTTCACCTGTCAATAACTAATATAATATGTATTTGCACTAAAAAATATGAATAATTGAGACCCACACGCGGCTTCGCCCGCTTAAAGTTATTATTATATTATAGTCAAACCATACGAAATGTTTACTTGAATTGTGTTATTGTGATGCTGTATTACTGTATAGTTTTATCAAAATTTGTTTAGTAGTTTTTGTGATAAAGTGGATCAAACATCCGTCCTCACAAACTCACATTTGTAATATTAGTAGGATTAGTATAGATAGATAGGACTTCTACAAGTTTTGTGTTATATTAACTATAACATTTTTATCACGCAAAACATTGTTTTTCCTAGATTTTTTTAAATTCACCAGCACTGATTCATAGTACATTCAAAGCTAGCACTCATATTGGCACTTAAGTAAATAACTGAATGTACCAAAATATTTTTTAAATATACACAAAATACTTTTTACACTTCTCATCTAATATGAATTACTAATGAATTGGACTTTGTTCACAATTTTACCCCATCCAGCCTTAAAATTCGCAACTATAATTTTATTTATATTGTCATATAATCCTTTTTTTTTAATATTTTTGATATATGTTTATGATAAATTTGATATTTTTACAGGCTTACAAGTATTAGCGGCTATGCCACAAGAAATGCAACTTGTTCAACCTCAGCAGACTCAAGATAACAAAGAACAACAGAATATACAGCATCAGGTAATGCTGTTTTAGTAATTTTGATTTATTTTATATCAGTGTTTAACTTTACACGTGATGATTGTGAATTCCATCCCTACTAAGGGAAATGTAGTTACTTTGTAAAAAATATGTAATCCATTCCATGTTATATTAAAAAATAAATTAAAAAACAACAAAATCTCTAAAAAGTAAACCAACTAGAAAAGAGCTGAAAACACTAGAGTAAGTCACCTTAAAAACATAAAAAAAAATAGATTAAAATAGGTTCATCCATTTGGGACCCATATTGCCATACACAGCTAGTTACGTATATACACTCTTATACATTGACACGTTAAAGTTCTAACTTCGCTTTGTCTGTGTCGGGATTTTGAAATAGCTACAATATTTTGAATTATATTTTAAATTAATTATTTTCGTGTTCTACTAAGATCTTTTTAAATGCAATATCTCGTATACATTGAAAATGTAATTTTAAGTCAATTAAATAAAACAGTTGTTTTATAGTAATTTCGTCGAACGAATTTGTTTAGATTCATAAATATTTTATTTAATAAGGACTGCAATAATAGAAACACTAAATAAATAATAAGGGAATATTCCTAAAATATGGTTAAACCATTTCTGAGAATAGCATGCATAAACGAACAAACACAGCTTCACGCTGTATCCCGCAATAGCAGGGTTGGCAGAGGGAACCTATTGTTAAGACACTTGATCCTCCACTTTCCGCCGAATTCTTTGAGGCATTGCGTGGTTAAATGGCGCAACTCGACGCCGGGCTTTTGCCTCGGTGCCAGAGCGAAGAAATAAAAATATTATTATAACAAATAATATATTCATCAAACCCACAACCGTCGCGTTACAGTCACACTTTAGTGCCCCTGCGCCACGACGGCCTCAAGACGACTTGTTTTGGGTTGAAAATGCCCCCAATATAATTTATCTCATGTATCTTCCATGTACGGACAGCCATAAGTTATAATTTTATTATATGTATATACAGATATAGATCAGAATAAATTTAAATATTTTTTATTTCCCATAGGTATTCATAACGTCAAACAATCAAATAGTCATCAATGGTCCCGAAACTAAAACGCTGAACAACAACACGAGCGCCAACAACAATAACGATATCACGGATATTGTCATTAAGGAGGAGTGCGACGAGAATATTGATGATGTAAGTTGTTTTTTTTTTTTGATTCAAGATTTATCCCGCATATAGTGAATAGGCAGAGGGAATAATTCGTTTTGAGATGCGGAACTCAATGCTGCGCTTTGTCATCTTATCCGAATGGGAATTGAACCCAAACTTATCATTTAATACCATAATTGTATAAGAGATCACGTGTGTGATGTAATTTATGAATGGCCTGTTATAAATATGTAGGAACATTTTTTAATTTTAAGAATGCACAAACACATGCAGACAAAATTTTTTAAAATTATTTTTTTTATAGTTTTTCTCATATATCTTCCATATATAGACAGCGTTACAGTTTCATTATATGTATTGATTATTTTTCCATGTTTTGTAGGAAAGCTCCCAAGGAACAGACGCAGGCGATAGCGTGCCGTGGCAGCTGACCAACCCCTCGCCAGACCTTGTCAAGTACCTGAATACGTTGCCTCCACAGGTATTATAAAACAATGTTAATATTAAAATATTTTTAATCTATACTAGCTGGTTGTGGATTCCACCCCCGTTCGAGGTAATGAAATATTTCTTTAAATATATATTTTCATTTTTTCGTTCTGGTGTCGAGATAAAGCGCGGCGTTGACTTTCGCCACTCAACACGCAATGCCTGTATAATTCGATGGAAAATGGGGAATGGAGTGTCTTAATACTAGGTACCCTCTGTACCTTGCCGTATGCTGCGTGCGGGATACAGCGTGAACTTGATTTTGAACTATATAACAATATTATAAAGTTAATCAATCTGTTTAGTTGGATGCTTAAATATTTTTGCATTGGATAGGACTATCGATATTATACCCCAATAAGTAGACACTTACACTCTCTTATTAATGATTTTTAGCTTCAGAAAATGCAAAAGAAACGTAAATAAAAATGTTATTAGTCTTTTTCTTAAACATAATTTTTATATTTATCCATCGCGTTCTTGGCGCAGCGGCAAGGTACTTAGTTAAGTACTACAGTTGTAATCGCGACGGCTGTGGCTTCGATTCACATTTTAAGGGGAATGAAATATTTTAATTTCCTCGCTCTAGTGATAAGACGAAGCGCAGCGTTGAGTTCCGGCTGTTACGTTGGGAACGGAATGTCTTAACATCAGATCTGTCTACCCTGCTTTACGAGTATGCGTGATACAGCGTAAATGTAACAGCAAATATTTATTCATTTTTATTAGCAAACACAAGCGTTGCCGGTCTCTCTTCAACAGTTCTTAAGACTCAACCCGACCGAGGTGAAGAAAGTGGAAACGGTGGAAGTGGAAATGATGACGGAGGACGACAAGAAGGAAGATATCACGGAGGCTGTTTTAGATGAAGGTCATTTGAATATAAATATATCTTATATATTAATATGTGAAGCAAAAACTTTGAACCCCTTATTACAAAAACGGCGCTGATGGACGAATATGAGATATGGCACACTTTGTAGTTTATATGTAGGAGAAGTGCAGAACGCCAATATTTTTCAATAATAATATTGAGGCCAGTTGTGGTGCAGCGGCACGAAGTGTGACTGTAAAACCGACTGGTTGTGGGTTCGACCCCACTCGAGGAGATGAAATATTTACTTAAATTTATATTTCCATTTCTTCGCTCTGTTGTCGAGGCTAAGCGCGGCGTTGAGTTCTGCCACTCAACACGCAATGCCTCAAGAATTCGGCAGAAAGTGGGGAATGGAGTGTCTTAACGCTAGGTTCCCTCTGCCTACCCTGCTGTGTGCGGGATACAGCGTGAAGCTGATTAATTTATTTTATAATGTTTATTAAAGTAAATTACCAATAACTTAAATATTGCACAAACTACCATGCATTTGACAGTATTTACACTTTTATGTTTATAAACTGGCATACACGTTGCTATGGCAACGTCAACGCGTATTAATTACTATACGCGTCAATTGGTTCTCTAGTATATGTATATAAATATACTATTTATTGTTTGTTGAGAATTACGTTGTTTGAACATTTTTTAAGTATTATTTTCCACTGACGAAAGGAAAGTGCTTGCTTGGAATATGTATAAAAAATTTAATGTAGCGGGATTTGAACCTGCACCTCTGGGAAACGGTCCATTCCAACCATCTGTTGGACAGTAAAAAAGTATTATGTGCCTTTTTTTATTTTCATTAAAAGAATGTAGATTCGTTAAAGTTTCGTTTAAAATTGTAAGTGAATATTGACATGTTTATGTTTTTATATATTTTTTATTTCTTATTTTAAAAAATTTAATATTTTCTTTTAATTATCTTAAAATAGCTTCATTGTATTTGACATTTTTTATTGCGGTTCAAAGTAATAAATTCTTTTATATGTTTATGTTAAATAAGATTTATTCATTTATGATTTATTATTAATACTTATTTTTGTATTAAAAAAATATATTCTCACTCAGGGAATAAATTATTTAATGTCAACTTGCGTTTTAGATGGCACTCTGCACATACAAAACAAAAAGAAGAAGAAATACAAGAAGAAACCTCCCAAGCCAGCCAGACCGAAGCCCGGGCAAGTTATTATAGCGACGGCAGCTGACGGCACACCCATCTACTGTTGTCCGGAGTGCAGCATGGCTTACCCGGACAAGGGGCAGTTGGAGATGCATCTTTCTGTGCACAAGATTGAGAGGAGATTTATATGTGGAATTTGTGGGGCAGGGTTAGTTTTTTTATCGTTTTTATTAGAAATTTGTTAATATATCACTTCTGTAAGTTATTTCTCGTTTTTTTAGAGATTATTTATTTATTTTTGAGACCGTTGTGGCGCAGTGACACGGCGGGTGACTGTAAACGTGACGGTTAAGGGTTCGATTGCCTCATGAATTAGTTGAATATTTTCATTTCTTCGTTCTGGTAACGAGGCAAAGCGCGAGCATTTAGTTTCGGAGCTCTTTCCGGGCAAATTATTATAGCGACAGCAGCTGACGGCACGTCCATTAATTGTTGTGCTGTTATTTATTTACTGTTATAATGTATTCTACACATCGAAATATCGATTTAGTTTTTATTGGAATTTAGTAGTATAATAATGCAGAATCAAAAGTTGTTTAAGTTATCTAGACTCGAGATACTTTTAAAGCGACTTTTATGTACACAGTCTTCAGTCAAAAATATTTTTTAACAATTTAAAAATAATCAAAGTACATTTTACATACCTAGGATGTATATTAAAAATTATAAATAAATAAATAATTCGACACGCAATGCCTTCAGAAGTTGGTGCAAAGTATAGAACAGAAGTGTCTTAATGGGAATGGGGTGTTTTAACTAACACTAGGTTCCCAGGTCAGGATAGTTACCCTGATATGCATGGTAACTGTTCTGCATGAAGATGATGAATAATATAAGCTAATACCATTAATTCCAGTTTAAAACGCAAAGAGCACTTAGAGCGCCACAAGCTGGGCCACAACCCGGAGCGGCCGTACGTGTGCGGCGCGTGCGGGAAGGGCTTCAAGCGGCGCGAGCACCTCAACCTGCACGCCGTCATACACTCCGGCGTCAAGACGGAGCTGTGTGGGCAGTGCGGGAAAGGTGCGAACATTTTTTTTTTGTATCGTCCTTACGTGGGTTTCTTTAGTTTTTGCTGGTTTTTCACCCATGATGGAAATGATCACAAGTGAAAAATCAAAAACAGATCGTGAAATCTGTAGATACAGGTACCTTGAAATTAAACCGATTTGACACCGTTGTGACGCAGCGGCATAGTGATATATGAAAATTGATGGTTGTGGGTTTGATTACTACTTTTTAATTATTTTTATTTTCTCAACAATTGAGCGGAAAATAAAGAGTGTTAACACCAGATTCCCATTGCCTATTCTGTTATGTTTGCTAAATACAGCGTGAAGTTAAAAACAAGTATATTATTAGGAATTGCATAAGTTCTCGCTGTTTTTTTGTTTAAAAAAATAATTTAAAATATAATGCTTACAACGACATTACTCAAAATATTGTCCATCATTAGAGACCATTTTCTTCCATCTCTCTGGTAGCAATTGAATCCCCCGTCGAAAAAACGACTCATCTTTCGAGGCAATCAAGCCATTTTTCGGCTTCTTCAAAAGAATGGAAGCGCTGCTCGCTTAAACCGTGCGCCATCGACCGAAACAAGTGGTAATCGGAGGGGGCTATGTCCGGTGAATACGGCGGGTGGGGTAGAACTTCCCATTGAAGTGTTTCCAGGTAAGTTTTGACTGGTTTTGCCACATGTGGCCGAGCATTATCATGTAATAAAATCACTTTGTCGTGTCTCTGCTCGTATAGTGGCCGCTTTTCTTTCAGAGCGCGACTCAAACGCATCAACTGAAGTCGATAGCGAGCTCCCGTGATAGTTTCATTAGGTTTAAGCAGCTCATAATAAATTACGCCCTGCTGATCCCACCAAATGCAGAGAAGAAGCTTAGAACCATGGATATTTGGTTTTGGCGACGATGTTGATGCGTGACCCGGCATGCCCCACGATTTTTTTCGCTTTGGATTGTCGTAGTGAATCCACTTTTCATCCCCAGTGACGATACGGTGCAGAAAACCTTTTCTCTTTTGCCGTTGAAGCAACAATTCACACATGAGAAAACGTCGTTCTACGTCTCTCGGCTTCAACTCATACGGCACCCAATGCCCTTGCTTTTGGATCATTCCTAACGCTTTTAAACGTTTTGAAACTGTTGACGCATCTACTTGTAACGTTTTCCCGAGCTCTACTAACGTCTGACATGGATCTTCTTCAAGCAATGCCTCCAATTCTGTCTTCAAATTTTGTCGGTGCTCCAGAACGCTCTTTGTCTTCAAGGTCAAAATCATTACTTTTGAAGCGCCTAAACCAGTCTCTGCACGTTGTATTCGACAAAGCATTGTCTCAACGAGAATTCTGTGTGCTTCTGCTGCAGATTTTTTCTGAATAAAGCAGTGCAATAAAATTCCCCGCAAAAACACTTTATTTGGCACAAAAGTACACATTTTCACAAAGGGAAAATAAATATGTAGTTGACACTGTAGTAAACACTATTCTACTATAATTTGAGGTTACATATAGTACTACTTTGGTGATTCGTTACCGTACGAAATTCCATGCACAGAGTGCCGCAACGCCATCTTTCAAAAAACAACGAGAACTTACTCAAGGTCCTAATATAATAATGTTTTTTCCAGGTTTCTACCGCAAAGACCACCTACGCAAGCACACGCGCTCGCACGAGACGAAGCGGGCGCGCGACGAGGCCAACAGCGACGTGACGGACAAGCAGCCGCCCGGCAGCTCGCAGACCCTCGCCACGCAGCACAACGCTATCATGCCAGAGATTACTATACATGTTAGTGTATTGAACAATATTTTCTTGCAATATACCTTTTTTTTCTATATAGAGGCCAGTCGGGCGCTGTGGCACAAAGTGTGACTGTAAAACCGACTGGTTGTGGGTTCGATCCCCACTCGAGGAGATGAGATATTTATTCAAATTTATATCGCCATTTCTTCGCTCTAGTGTGGTAAAGCGTGGCGTTAAGTTCTGTCACTCAACAAGCAATGCCTCCAGAATTCGGCAGAAAACGAGGTACGGAGTGTCTTAACACTATACAGCGTGAAGGTGATTATTATGATTATTTATTTCTATATACAAGTATAGTCACTATGAAATTTTATAACAAAACATGACGAAATTAATTAATTTTAGATTATTGTAGCTAGCGTGAAATAATATTATGTATATGAAAATAATTAAATTTGTTATTATATATGAAAAAAATGTTGGTAATCTGTAATTTTGTAATACAGGTCCCAACCAGCTCCAACATGGCGGTCCCAGTCCAAATCAACATACCGCAGCATGTGATGACGTCACTGGCACAGGCCCAGGCCCAAGTGCAGACGCAGACGCAGGTGCAACAAGAGCACACGCTAGACGCTTTACTCGCGCATCACTCGTGACAGAGTGGATGATCGGGGAATGGTAATATATATTTGATTATTTCATATTATATCTAAGAATAAGCTAATCCCAAGTTTAAATACTAATAAGTACCAACATGGCATGGCGCATAGTGATGACGTCACTAGTATAGGCAAAGACCAAGTGAAGTACAGACACAGATATAAAATAAATGTTTTATACATTATTCTACCTAATATGGAAATAAAAATAGTCATCACTTGTGACAAAGGGGTAATTATATTATGTTTTTGTCCCAGTCCATATTAATATAACAAAACACATGATGACATCACTAGCTCCGGCCCAAGCTCAAGTACAAGCACAGATACAATATAAAGATCAAGTCGTGGCTGCACTGAAGTTATCTGCAGATGGCTGCGCATTTGATTTTAGGAGAATTTCCAGAGTGTTGAAAGTGTGTAAATAGTTAAGAAAACCTAACTTCAAAACGGCAACAACGGCCCACGATTCCTCAACCATAATGTGCAAATATTGGACTTTCTCATTACCTACAGCCTCACATTTTTTCCCATATAGCAGGGTAGGCAGAGAGAACTGTGTCAAGATACACAGTGCTTCACTTTCCTCCTTATAACACTTAGCGCCTACTACACCACTTTTCGAAGTTGACCGAGGGTGGGCGAGGTAACGGTGTGGGCAAACAGTTTGATCCGCTTCGTGCATCCTTTGCCCAGTTTGGGTGAATTCTACTCGGTGACGGTTTTTGCTCTTGAGTTAAATGACTTCGTGACACATAATTGACTTCTCCGCGAGGTTCCAAGAGTGTATGGTCACATACTTCCCAATGCAATCAATTTCCGCTATTACGTCACTGAGAAACATCACGAGTTGTGGACGCCATATAAGAGTTGGGTTAGATGTCAAAGAGTTCCAGATTTAAATTTCAGTAGAAAATAGTTTTATTTAAATTAAAGGATTTTTAGGGGGTTTCTCTAATGATGAATGACAAATATAATACAATATAATATTTCAACAAAATTTCGTGAAATATTAAATGCAAATTATAATACATGTAAATTATTAAAACAATGATAGAAAAAACTGTTGTATTTTTATTATATTTTTTTAATTACTTTTGTTTGTTTTTTTTTTCAGATGTGATTAATCAGTCGACGGACGTCGTCGCTATGCCACTCCAAAACGCAGGAATCACGTTTATTATGTGAATGATTGGAATGTACTTATTGGTGACTATCATTCTAAAAAATGTTTTTTTTTTTATATATTTACATTTTTTATCGACAGTTTTGTGTTATGTCTATTGGCATATGGCAACACCCTCGATGCTAACAATCATATTAGCGAAAACGTTAAAGAAATAGAAAATAGCACTGATGTTAATATTTTCAAATTAATTTCTTAATTTGAATTTTTTATATATTACGTAAAATATATCAAAACACGGATTTTAGGAAACTTTTCGAAACATTCGATATTTGTGTTATTTTTTTTTCATTATTAAATACAATCGATATATTATATTATTTATATTTAATGTAACTTTTTTTAAACAATATTTTTTTATAAGCAAGTATGATTTCTGCCTAAGTATTATTATTCTGGTAGGACCTCTAAGTACTTAAATAATTATATTTAACAACTTTGTAAATATTAAAATACGTAATTATAAATAAAAGCCTGAGATGAGTGCATGACAAAATCGAACATTTTAATCGAAATATTTTTTTAGACTAATTTTTTTACTGTAAATACATTTTTCTAAATCGAATTATAATTAGGAATATATAATAAATAGTTTTTTTTTTTAAAGTTTTTAACGTACCAGTGAATGAGTTATGTCATGTAAAGTCTGATTTGACTTAAAATATTGCTACAGTTATTTCTCCATGCATTACTTTCTAAACTATATTTAAAACTCGAAAAAAATTGACCTCAATCGATTTAACTTTATTCTTGGATTTTTTATTATTTCTCGAAATCTTTTATAATTTGCTTACACATTGGTGTTTATATTTTATAACTATTATTCAAACTTTGAAGGCTTTTCTGAATGAAAAAATGGATATGGAGGAGATAATATTATTATATTTGTAAAACCATATGGGGTGGAATCTTAACAAGAAATTATATAATGAATCCAATACTGTAGTATTGTTTTATATACAACAGAAACTCGATTAATCGGACTAATTGTTCTCAAATTTTAATATGTATGTAGGTATTTAGTCCCGATAATCCGTATAATTGAAATTGTAGTAACCACGAAGGAATTAACGAGTTTCTACTGTACTTCTAAATTTAGTAAACACAAAAAAATATTACACAACTTTAGAAATGTAGCATAGTTTGAATATTACACGATTTGTTTTGTTTAAGACAATATCAATGAACATATATTGGTACAATTTTTTTGCATGGTATTAAATATTTATATGAGAATTATATTACACGAAGTGATCGCTTTCTACACGTTTTAGTGTACTTTGTACACCGTTCGTGTACGTATATTTAGATTTAAGTGATAAACAAGATTTTTTTTTCTATTTATTTATATATTGTATGTATTTCTATTGATTGAACTTTTCTTTAGTATATATTTTTAGTAATTCCGTGTTGAGAAAGCGACGATATTTGTTGTTTAATGATAACAAAAAAAAAAAAGAAATAGTCATCTTTTTAATAATATTAGGTTTTTATAATTAGCCAATCCCTTACGTTCTAAACCTCATCGTTTTTCTTCTATCTTTACAGAATATAACAAAGAGGTATTTTTCTGATCGTACAAATAACATTTATATGCATTTTTTAAAGTTTTTAATTGTACATGAAAATCTAATAAAATAATAATTGAATTGTTTTATATCTGTGTGATAGTGGAGAGAATAGAGGTGCTACATTATATTTTATTTCAAAATTGCACGGAATTACTGATAATAAATATTGTATGTAAAAGTTTGTTTCATGTAAAGTTGCGTACATATATATGAACACATTTTTTTTATAAATTTTATGTGTTAAAACAGTATGTCGTCGAGGTTCATGATTTCTAAAGATCTGTCTAGTTAAGTCACATTAGTCGGTTATTACAGGTTTCTTGTAATTTTCTTCCTTTTCGCGCAATTATTTCAATATGTAATTTTTGATATTGCATATAAATTTTAATCTAAAAGGAGAATACAATGGCACATTTTGTTAGAACATTATTTATTAAGTGTTTTTTTTTATTTTGCGAGTTGCTTACTGTGAATATTCAACATAGTACATATTTTATATTAGTATGTGATTGTGTAATCTATAATATTTTAAATATATATTATAGACTTTATTATATTAGTCTGCAATTTTTGCGTTTCTTGAATATTATTCAATCTATAAAATGTTAGGAAAAAGAAAATCTATTTTCATTACCATCTTTTTGTGCTTTTTGTGCTTTCTCGAATCAAAAACGTTTTATATACAACCAAAATATGAATTGTATACAGAAATTATAATATATAAAAATGACGAATGTAGCAGAATTTGAATTTGCACATAAACAAAAGGATTTATTTCTCGCTTAATGTTCAATTTTTGTAATATTTATTAAGTAGTTGAAATTGTTCTATAATAATAAGAATTATGGGATATGAACGTATAGCGTAATCAGCTTGGATGGTTGTGTGGTGATCTCAAAGTACAGCTTCAAATCCTGTTAAATTCGTACTTTTTATACAAATTATAAACCTAAATTGTGAATAAAATAGTGATTTAATCATTGACGAAACTTTGATAATTCTAAAATAAAACTGGAAAAAAAAATCAGGTTTTTATTGTCAATATAAATAAGAATTTCGTATAATTATTAAGTATATATTTAGGACAATTAAACACTATAATTTTAATTTTATCTGATTGTACTAAATTTGTTGTACACCAAAATAAAAAAAATGTTTGTAAACTTCACAGAAGACTTCAATTTGACAATATTATACAGAATTTTATAGTTTGCTTGTGGAAATGTATTTTATTTATAGATTTCAATTATATAGAATAAAGCAATCAATTCGCTATCACGGATATTACGACGCATGTGAATTAGAGAAAAAAATTAGTGATTTAAACAAAATGGATATTGCTATAAAAAATGGATATTATTTTTTTTATTTTCACATTTCTTTTAAGCGAGTTGAGTTAAGCAATATCTAAAAAATTGGGCGGTGCGTGTGGAACTGAGTGTCTTAACACTAGGTTCTTCTGCCTTCCCCGCTATATGCGGGATACAGCGTGAAGCTATACAAGAAAGTGTTTGTTTTAACATCTATTAGCATAAGCGAGGAAAATGACAAATCATTACTTCAGCATCACATCACAGGACACTACACGTCAGCTTTAATATAGGTGTAATTTTTTTTTCGAATTATATTTTTGTACTTAGATATAAGTTGTAGGGCATCCGCTGTTTCATGTTTCATTATTATTAAAATATTTCATTCGAACAAGTGAAGGTGCTCTAAAATGTCGTGTTTAATAAGAAATTTTGTAGATAAAGTTGTACATTTTTACTGTAATTGTGTCTAAATATGTAATTCGCATTCGTATTTTTTTTTAATTATTAAATTTTAAATATTTTTTTTTCATAACTATCTTAGTATGTATCGTATGTAGCTGTAAATCCAATTGTGAAATATTTCGATTGTTTCCAACTTTTCAATTTTTGAAGTTAACCGTTTAAGATTATTTTTTTTATACATATTACTTTTTAACGTAGTTTCAAGTATTATAAATATAAGGCATAATTAAATAGGCAATAAATTCTTCTGATGTCTCGAAGTAATTTTTGTATGAAAACTTTTATTTATTAATATAATGAGATTAAAAAATAAAGTCGCTGATTTCTTACAATGGTGGTTTTTCTTTATTTTGTTTCAATGATCTACATTTTACAACAATATATTAGTACAAGATTTTTACAAAATAATAAATTTGGTGATTATAAAAACATTCGGCTTATTCGACTTCGATTCGACTTTGAGAATAATCACAAAATTTTCCATATTCGTGCTTTGCGAATATGAATCTAAAAAAACAAAATATTAGAAAATATAAAAAAAATACTGTTATAAAAAATAACTTAACCTCGTAAGCGTAATCGTTTTTTCAGTCTTAAGTAAAAAACTTTTTCGTTTGGTATTATTCTTCTACTTTACGTAATAAAGTTTAAAATTTAGTTTTATATCTATCATATTATCATAAGAACTTTAAATAAATACTACAGAACAAACGATACTGCCGTCTATCCATACAATTGGCGCTAAATTTAAATAAAATTAAATATTGACGTTCCCATTTGGGAACGCAAATAACAAATATATACAATGATTAAAAAATCGTTATAACACTGTTTGTTATAATTAAATATGTACAATTTAAACTTTGAAAAATTTTCTCCAGGTGAAACGCGGGATTTTAAACATTTTAAGTATAAAAACGGGATTCTTTCATAAAAATTGGGACAACAAATATCAATATAAAATATTTTTTATGGAAAAACTTCACTATATTCAACAATATTGTTTTGGTTTATTATATGTCGGACGCCGGCAATGTATAAAAGAGAACGATATCACGTCGTCTTGGCTTGATCTCACTGCCGGCGTCCCCCAAGGCGGCGTTCTTCCCCACTTCTTTTCTCTATTTTTATTAATAATATCTCTAGATTCATTACTTCTCCCTTCCATCTGTATGCTGATGATTTGCAACTTTATCGTCACTGTAACTTAAATGATCTGCCTGCAGTTATTGAAGGTTTAAATAGCGAACTGTCTGCTATTGAAACTTGGGCTGATTCTTTCGGCTTATTAATCAACCCAAAAAAATCCCAGGCAATTGTGATAGGTAGTAGCAGACTCAGATCTGAAATCGACTGGAATACCGTCCCTGCGATCCAATACACGGGAGTGACAATTCCTTTTTGTGAAAATGTTCGAAATTTAAATCTTATAATGGATTCTAACTTATCTTGGGCACCCCATATTTACTCAATCAGCAAGCGTATGCATTTCTCTTATCATACTCTTAGGCGTCTCCAATACTTCAATCCTCATAAAACCAAAATTATGCTAGCGCAATCTCTTCTCCTTCCAATACTCGACTATGCCGATGTTTGCTATTTGGATGTGACCGAGGAGCTACTTAACAAATTAGAGCGACTTCAAAATCTGGCCATACGCTTTGTTTACGGCTTACGTATGTATGACCATTTTTCCCAATTTCTAACTCAGCTTAATTGGCTCCCAATTCTCCTTATATCCTTATATTCCTTTTTAAAATTCTGAATTACCTGAATTATCCTGTTTACCTTCGCTCCCGCTTTAATGTGCTTCCCAGACCCTCACGCTCTAGGCGGTCGTGTGTCATTCCGATGTTGGACGTACCGAAGAGCAATACCAAATTCCTTCAAAAATCCTTCACTGTGTATTCCGCGTCCCTTTGGAACCAACTTCCCAATCCTATTCAGAAAAGCCCTTCTCTGAAGACCTTTAAATCCCAACTTAAAGAACATTTGCTCAAAAGTGAAAGTAATTTGACATAGCTTTAATCAGTGTTTCTAGTATATATTATATATTATGCATGTATATGTAATCTATTTAATAGTATATATAATTATATATCTATACTGATATATGTATTTATGTGGATGTATGTTTATTTAGTAACTGTATCTATGTATGTATTGTGTATATTGTATTAGATAATCCTTTTTTTTTTGGATATTTTTTATTTTTATTATTTTTATGATTGCACTGTAATCTTATTCCGCTGTTTGCACACATCCACTTCCATGGGTTGGCTGGAAGAGATTTCTTTTAGAAATAAGCCCGCCGTTGTGAACATATCTTTCAACTGTATTTTACAATTTTTTTTATCTGTGCAATAAAGAATATATATTATGTAAGGCTAAGTCAGTTAAGTCTTCAGAACACTAATTTTCGATTATAGTTATTTATATTTATATAAAATTATTAGTAACTAAATAAAAATATTTTATAATAAAAAAATATTTCTGACAGTACGTGGTATAATCCGAGATAAGCGGGACTATGGTCCCGATCGGGACTTATTTTTTGAGCCAAAAATCGGGACGTCCCGAATCCCAGCCCGCTCGACGGTTGTAAGCCGAGGTTCGAGCCCCGCAGGGGGCGCCCTTACAGTCGTCGACTCTTCTCAAGCAGCCAGGTAGTGCTTGCATTTCTTCTGGGACAGAGTACCCTCTTCCCTACCCACCCGGTGTCGCTGTAAAGGCCAATAGGGCTAACAGCAATAACCTCAAGTTCGAAAAAAAAAAAAAAAGGGATGTCCCGCCAAAACCGGGACATCCGGCAACGTTGACTGACACTGACACTTAACACGGTTATTTTTAAACATGCGAAAGTCTATCCTGTAAAATGTAGGAGTAGCGTGAAGGTGATTAAGAAATAATTTTAAAATAAAATATTTTTTAAAAAATCCTTTTGTCCTAAGAAAAAGATTAAAGAAAACAACGTTTTTTTTAATACATGATACGTTTATTTTAATTATATATTTCTTAGAATAATACAAGCAATGTTCAGCTTACATGTTTATTTTAATTTTTAATCTTCATTGTAAATAGTTTTCAATAAAGCAAAATAGGACCAGGCGCTACTTAAAATCTGAAATAATCACAATTAAATCAATTTATAATATATATATTTGACATTACGTTAATCATTTTTTAATTTTAAAATTAGACCAAAATAAAGTATATCCAGCCTACAAGTAATAATATTAGGCACGAAAAACTATTGCTTTAAAAAAAAAAAGAAAGCTTATTGATATTGTTATATTTATTAAAATTTAGTACAGTATTTCTTTTGACGTTATTGGAGTATCTTTTAGTTATTTTTTTTTCAGTTTCACACTGTATCGCCTAATGCAGTGATTCTCAACCACTGTGTCGCGGCACTTTTGTGTGCCGCCAAATTTTGCAAATATATAATAATGTTAATCAAAAAACATCAAGCTCAAATTTCGCATTAAAAATATTTTTATTATTAGCTGGTAAATAATCCCTTAATAAACGTTTAGTTATTATTGTAGTATATATTAGTTTATTTCGTATATTTAAATTTTTTTGTCATAAACTATTTATGCAATGTGTTGTAGTAAGTAAATAATTTTTATCTTTTTCTTTGTGTGCCGCCAAATTTTGAAATCGTTAAATATGTGCTGCAACAAAAAAAAGGTTGAGAATCACTGGCCTAGTGTTAAAACACTTCGTTTCCCACTTTCCGCCTAATTTTTCGAGGCATTGCGTGTTGAGTGGCGGGGCTCAACGCCGCGCTTTCGCCTCGGTACCAGAGCGAAGAAATGAAAATATTAATTTATAATAACACATTACTCCGAGTGGAGAGAACCCGGAACTGTCGCGTTAAAATCACACGCTTGTACCCCTACGCCACTACGGCCTCAACTTAACCTTTTGGTTAATTCAATTTTAAATTTATAATAGTATAAGTTTTACATACGCTCATAAAAGCCTTTAGATTGACATCAGTGAATTTGTAGGCAGTTAGCTTGCAAGGGTTTTCGGCCCTGAAACAGTTTTAATAAATCGAGTTTAAGTTTCGAGTATTAACTGTATGCCACACACAGCAAAGTAGGCAGAGGGAACCTAGTGTTAAGACACTCTGGTCCCGCAATCTGGAGGCCTTGTGTGTTGAGCGGAGGAACTCAACGCCTCGACATCAGAGTGAAGAAATTAAAATATTCAATATTTCATTTCCTCGAATGGGATTCGAACCCTGAATGGGTCGTATATGTAATATGTAAAATATTTTTTGTTCAAAAAAAAGACAAGAAATAACCAAGCTCTTATTTCTATCGTCTCCGAAATTATAAAGGCTAGTATATTAAAAAAAAATGTTTACGTTACTGCAATCATTTCATATGTATAGATATGTACTGAAATTAATTAAAAAAAAAGGTTATAGCTATTTATTGACGTAGACATTCAACTATAATGCATAAAACCTCTGAAAAACGCATGATTTACTTGCACTAGCTGTAAATATTATTATTATAATTTGAAATTTATACCGCACACAGCATGGTAGGCACAGGGAACCTAGTGTTAAAACACTCCGTTCATCACTTTCCACCGGATATTGGAGGAATTGCATGTTGAGTGGTGGAATTTAACGCGGCGGTTTGCCTCAATATTAATTTAAATAAATATTTTATCTCCTCGAATGGGGATCGAACCCACAACCTGTCACATTTACAGTCACACTTTATGTCCCTGCGCCACAACTAGCCTCATAATAAATAATAATAAATATATAATAATATTTTTTTAAAAATATTTTTATAAATACGATGTACAACATTACCTTGTTTGTATGATGAGTAAACTCTTAGCTGCCTTGGTGTTGGTGTAATACCATTTGCTTTCATATATAGCTTCACGGATTTGCATGCTCTGGAAAATAGATAAAAAAAATCAAAAAAAGCGAAGCGAAAATAAATACAGTATAAACTTAATGTAACGACGCTCAATATAACGATTTCCTCGATTTAACGAATTCTTCAAAATCCTTTAAAGCTGTCCGTAATATAAAATATATCTTTACATTACGAATACATTTGTTCAAAATCTTTTTATAACGAATTTTCAATCTTGCAAAATATAAAAAAAATATTATTTACCTCTATATAACGAATTTCATCAACTCAGTGATTCTCAACCTTTTTTTTGTTGCAGCACATATTTTACGATTTCAAAATTTGGCGGCACACAAAGAAAAAGATAAAAATTATTTACTTACTACAACACATTGCATAAATAGTTTACGACAAAAATTGTAAATATACGAAATGAACCAATATATACTACAATAATAACTAAACGTTTATTAAGGGATTATTTACCAGCTAATAATAAAAATATTTTTAATGCGAAATTTGAGCTTGATGTTTTTTTATTAACATTATTATATATTTGCAAAATTTGGCGGCACACAAAAATGCCGCGACACAGTGGTTGAGAATCACTGCATTAACTTATAATCTTTACATAACAAATCCTATCAGTTTAGTAAATTCAATTTCATATTAAATTCATATCTCGACAGGTTCAGACTTGTTAAATCTTTCGTAAGACAGTTACTATTGTTTGTCGTTCAGTACTGGTTGATAAACGAAAAACCTGATATCAATATTTTTTTTGATGCCGGTCGTGGCGCGTCGGCACAAAGTGTGATTGTAAAACCGACTGGTTGTGGGTTCGATCCCCACTCTAGGAGATGAAATATTTACTTAAATTTAAATTTCCATTTCTTCGCTCCCGTGTCGAGGTAAAGCGCGGCGTTGAGTTCTGCCACTTAACACGCAATGCCTCCAGAATTCGGCAGAAAGTGGGGAACGAAGCGTCTTTCACTAGGTTCCCTCTGCCTACTCTGCTGTGTGCGGAATACAGCGTGAAGCTGTATTTTTTTTCTATTTTAATAATTTTTTTCAAACTAGTATCCGAAATCCGAAATCGTAAACCATCCTAAAGTCTGTATAAAAAAAACCTAATTGTAACAAATTATTTGATATGGGTAATTCTACGATAAGAGGTAACTAGTGCGGCCGTCAGTTTAAAATATACATTTTATTCTTTTTTAAGTTGTTATTTTTTGCTATGAAACACGTCACCTAAATATACTTTATTAAATAACGTCACGATTAAACGTCTAATTAATGTATATTTTTCTGAAATTCCTTATAAAGTCTAAAAAGGTATCTACCCTGGCCTGTCCCTCCGTCAGTTTCAGTTTATTTTGCAAACGATACTTCTTCCTTCTTTGTATCAGCAAATAAATGAAAGTTTGTTAAATAAAAATTTCAATAAATATATTTAAGTATTGTTAAGGAAAAATAGAACAATATTTATTTATTTGGAATATTTTTTAAGCTTTACTTTCCCACCCACTTATTTTGGATATCTGCCCTGGCAAATTTCATTACGCTACTAAAAACACAAATATAAAACAATATATTCCAAATAGCGCTCAAGGTAAGTTAGCAATGCAAAACACGTGTGCCGTTAAGAGCGCCGGTATTTGTTAGATGTTGCGACGTATTGGTACAAAGTAGTGGTTTCGTGAGGTCATTGTGTCTCTCCCCTGGTAAGTCATAAAAGTTGTATTATTAATTTAATTTATTTGTATTTACTGGTCTGATTTAACAATAATGTAATAGCAAACAAATTTGGATATAGCATATTTTTTATCAATTAACAGTTTAAAATAATTTGAATAATTTTGGTAAATTCTTAAAACTGTAAATTAAAGAAATTCTCAGTTCATATTGTTATTATATTATTGTTACAGATATAATATTATTACAGATTATGGCACCACAGTAAAAGTTAACACGTGAAAAAAAATTATAAAAGAAACGCGAAGCAGAGAGCCTACGATATGAAAGAATTAAAAGTGATTCTGAAAAATATGAATTGCAAAAGCAAAAGAAAAGGCATAATATTTAATAGAGAAGGAGAAAGGAATAATAAAGACTATCGTATCGTACCAAATGACTCCTATAGAGCAAGGGAAGCCACGAAAGATACGGAAAAAGAAAGAACGCCATTGATGTCAGATATTGATGATCAAACTTTTAATTTTCATAAACCGAGCCAGAAGACAAAGATATTTAATTAATAAGAGCAAGTTGAGACTATAAATAAACTTAAATCTAAATTAACATGTTATTAAAAGGTTACAAACATTACGAAAGCCTAAAAAAACTAACACTTAACAGTAAATTCTCCAAGTGCCAAAGAAACAGCGAAGAAAAAAATTATGATTGCCGAAGTGCTCGATCATCAATTAAAAGAAACTTATTCTTCTTTTTTAAATAATAGGAAAAAAGAATTATAAGCAGGAAACCGGTGAGAAAATACGGCATACTACAGAACGAAAAAAATATTTAACAAAAATTGGGCAAGTATGATTACTGGAAAAGAAAAGGAAAGTCAAAGTAAGTTATAAAATAATGAAAACAAAAATTATGCTGAGGCCATCGTGGCCCAGGGGATTTGACTGTAACGCGACGGCTGTGGGACTCGAGGATATGAAATATTTATTTAAAATTTTATTTCTATTTCTTCGCTTTGGCATCGAGGCAAAGCGCGACGTAGAGTTCCGCCACTCACACGAAATGCCTCCAAAGTTCGGCTGAAAGTGGGGATCGGAGCGTCTTAACACTAGGTTTCCTCTGCCTACTCTGCTGTGTGCGGGATACAGCGTGAAGCTGATTTGATTTTACAATGCCATGTTAATTTCATATATTATTGTTAAGGCTGAAATAATATAGTCTGCTAATGTTTAATATGATTATTAAAAATAATAGTCGGATTTTATGTTATTTACAATGTGTAATTATAGTTGATTTTTATAATTTTGTTACTTTTATTCGTACATTCGTAAATTCTCTCCCCGTGCCAAATAAATATCCTTCCTGAACTTGGTGTCTCTACCCTGCTCAATGTATTTACCCTGGCCTAGTAAAAAGTAATAAAATTTACATAAAGTGACTTGCCCTTGCGTGAATAAATACATAAATAGGACAAAAATCGTAATATAAGTGTTTAATGAAAAAACGACAACTTTTCTCCTTGGCCGTATTCTCTATGGACTTAAAACCTCTTATCACGAATACCATCTTACCCATATAATGAATATTTTCTGATTATCTTCAGAATCGTTAAATCGAGGTTGTATGTAGCTTAAAATCACTTATTTCGCTTTATTAATGTTAAATAGTCGTGGCACGGGCTAACAAGCGTGCGACTGTAATCGCGACAAATTATGAGTTCGATTCCCAGTGGAGGAAATTGAAATTGAATGTTTAATATTTTCAGTTTCTATCTCTGGAAACGGTGCAAAGCACGGCCTCCAGAATTCGTGTAGCTAAAAAAATGATACGATTAGGTATTACTTATTTAGAAAATCGAACCCGCGCCTCCTGGAAACCGACCAGGCGCTCTGACCACTAAGCTTAGTTGTCAGAGCGCCTAAAAAATGTTTAAAGATACGATTAGGTATTGATGATGATAACAGGAATATATTGTGAAATAGAACTTATTACTTACAGATTCCATCAACAAATCTGCGAAGAAGCACAGCGAAAATATTTGGATCAAGCTTGTAGATAAAAATGTAACAAATATCATAGTGAACTCAACATTTTGTACGGTCTGAAAAAAGAAATAGAAATAATGTATACTAATATTATAAAGCTGAAGAATAGCGATTCTCAGTAACTATGTACCTAGTGCTAGGACACTCCGTTCCCCACTTTCCGCCGAATTTTGGAGGCATTGTATGCTGAGTTGCGGTAATCAACGCCGCACTTTGTCTCGACACCAGAGCGAAGAAATGGAAATATAAATTTTAAATAAATATTTAATTTCTTCGAGTGGGGATCGAACCCACAAGTCGCGTCTACATTCACATTTTGTGCCCCTGCGCAAAATCCTTTTTTTCCCTTTTTTTTGGGAAAAAAGCTAGATTTTATTATGAAAAGGAAGAAAAAAAAGAATAAGATCTCCATCCATATAGACCTCTCATTCTTATGTCATTGAAGTCGAGAACGACGTATTACATAACTTGGCTCTCATTTCACATTTATGTTTTAAATGGGGTTGACGCTATATATATATAGGCACACATCGACCGTGCCTCTTATTAGATCGTCCCAAAATCGAAGAATTATTTTAATTTATTGAAAGAACCAACTTTGAGCTTTCATATTATTAGACGGAAGACTCACAATCGTTAAGAAGGTATGCCGTTTCAAGAGTCTTAGCACCAGTGCCAAATGTTTATATAACAGAATAAGATAATATTAAAAGCCGCAGCAGTGAATCAGCGTCCGACTGCAAACATGAGGGTTTTGGGTTCGATTCCTTTCCGTAGAAGTGAATTCTTTGCATTTCCCTACTATGGTATAAATTGCAGCATTGACTTATGTTACTTAACGAGTGCTTTAACGCTAGATTTCCTCAGTCTTTAGTCTAGTATGCTGGGAAAAAACGTGAATCGAATAAATTAAATATTTTTAAATACGTAACCACAACGTTGAAACCAGTGAAGCATATCAGTATAGAGCTGGAGACGAAGTTGTACAACGTTGACTTGGAATAGATCCGCTCCATAGAATTTGTCAAGCTGAAGTGTAAAAGGAGAAATTAACTTAAACGACAGTAACAGAGTGAAACTAAGAAATAACTTACATTTTTTTAGTTTTTCCCTGTATCCCGCAAACAGCAGTGAAGGCAGAGGGATCCTGGTGGTAAAACATTCCGGTCTCATCGGTCTCAATTTTCCGCCGAATTCTGGAGGCATTGCGTGTTACTTGTGACCAAAGCGAGGAAATAAAAATATTATAATAAATATTTCCTTTCTCCGAGTGGGAATCGAACCAACAATCTGTCGCGTTAACGGTCATATATTTGTGCCCCTGCGCCACGACTGGCCTCTAGTTTTATAACCTATTTATAGGCTTTCAGTTTCTATAAATTAAATTATTATCTTTTTTCACCAAGTCAAGCTATGCTTATTAGCAAACACTAGATTATTTAGATCTCATTATATTATTATTTTATATAATATAGATATTATAGTTAAAAATGTAAAAAAAATCTTACCGTATCAGCTCTTGGTGCCATTTGACTAAATTAACAATTTTTTCTTGTAATTCAACCAACTCGGGCTCGGTTAGCTTTTTATTAGATGTTACAATTTCTTTTATATCTTTCTGAAGGAAACGAAACTGGATACGAATGTATGTGCAGAAAATAAAGAGAAGGTAGTCGGATACAGAAATGTTCACGATGACCAGGACCACTAAATTAAATAAATTATATTAATAAAATAAAAACAAATCAGCTTCTGTTCGCGCACACGCACACGCACACGCGCATGCGCACGCACACGCACACGCACACGCACACGCACACGCACACGCACACGCACACGCACACGCACACGCACACGCACACACACACAATTTTTTTAATTAATATGTTTTTAGTACTATTATTGGATGCTTTTAAAAAACTATTATTCTATTATTTTTTTCATTTACTAGTGGGCGCGCGCAGCTTCGCCCGCTTATTTGCACCCTTAGGGGTGAATTCTTAAAAAAACCACAAAACACGTGTTTAATAAAATATTTTTAATAGTCTAAATTTAATTTTTTATAAAAATCGGTGGTCATTTCAAAATTTTTCCATGTAAACTTTCAACCCCTTATTTGCACCCTTAGGGAGTGAATACTAAAAAAACCATGAAACACGTGTTCAATAGAATGTTTTTAAGAGTCTGAATTTCAAATTTTAAAAAATCGGTGCCGATTTAAAAAAAAGTCCATACAAACTTTCCACCCCTATTTCATCCCTTTAGCGGTCAAATTTTTCAAAATCCCTTCTTAGTGGATGTCCAGATTATGAAAATAAACATCTGTCCAAATTTCACGTTTCTACACACAGCGGTTACGGCTGTGCGTGCGTCTTACCTCAGTCAGTCAGGTACATGTCCTTTTATATATATAGATTCAACTTTAAACAGTTCTTAGTTCTTTGTAATGTACTCAGTTTATTCATACTACATTATGAAACGGCGCTTGTGAGTTATGTTAATGTGGTTATTATCGTTATGAATAGTTTTTTTTATTATAATCGACATATAGACCAGTCGTGGCGCACGGACACAAGCGTGTGACAGGGTGCAGGTTTGATGCTTTAGAAAATGAAATGCTTAGTATTTTAATTTTTTTCACTCTGGTGTCGAGGCAAAGCGCTGCGTTGAGTTCCGCCACTCAACACTTAATGGCTCCAAAAGTCGGCGGAACGTGGGGAGCGGAGTGTCCTCATACTAGGCTCCCTCTACCTATCTTGAAGCTAAAAAAATATAACTGATAATAATAAATTAATACGTACCCGACCAAAACTGATGGACATAAACGTAAGGCCAATATTTTATATCGTAAGAATCAAAAGGATATTTTATAAGCAACGGCAAAAACAGTTCTATTTCACCAGTTTTCACATATTTATAACTTATAGAAATGAAAGGGCCTATACTAAAAGTAATGAGAAGCATTAAGTTTATTATATTAGACGCCTTCAAAATCGCGTGCAAGAAATTAGTTTCGTTTTTTGTTATGTCACTCTCGTCTTTTCTCTTACTATCGAGATCTCGTAATTGATCGATGAAATCGGATACTTGATCTTCGTAGAGAAACATGAAAAATGCTTTCAAACTGCATAAAATGGCGAATGTAACGCAAGGGGCTATGTACGTGAGCTCCACAAATGTTTTTCCATTTTGTATACCATCTATGAAACAGTATATGGCACCCAGCACATCGCTGTTTACAGAGACGAAATTAAAATAGTATATGGAACGGACTTTGAATTTCTCTTTACTATTTATTTTTTTAATTTTATAAGTAATTCCGCTTATTGTAAATACAAAATTTACTAATTCCAATGATTTATCGAAGTAAGACATGGTGTTAGAAAGGTAAAATATTATTTTCTATGGATAAAGTATTAGAGTTCTTGTATTTATATGTTAAACATCTATAATCAAGAATACCTATTTAGTACGTACCTATTAATTATCATTGAAGTGTAGTATTATATACTATACTATATTAATGTTTAAGAGAACGCTTATTATATTTTTATTTAAGCGGAAGTAAATAAAAAAATATTCTATCATAAGGAATGGAGTTTCTTACATTTCGCATACAGCAAGGTAGGTAGAGGACCTATCCTGCTGTATGCGAAATACAGCGTGAAGCTGATTTTAATAACAATAAAAGGGAAATCAGAATCGACATCATATTAACTAGACTAGACTTACTGTGTGTATTAAAAAAGTAGATACAGACGAAAACTTTTAAAAATAAAGAAATCAATTAAATAAATGAAACAAAAAAATATATAACTGCTTCTACGCCGGACACTCCATCCCCATAATTCTTATTTTCGGCTGAAATGTCATTTAAGTTAATAATTATTCTTTCCGTTATATCTCTAAGAGGAGTTGTGTTCACTTTTTTCTTCTTTCTTACTACCGATTGGTTACGTATATTTTTCCATTCTTGTATAGTTATAGTGGTAACTTTATCTCTTACTTTTAATAAGCTGAACACAAAAATAAAATATGAAGAATTACATATGTGACACTGCCATCATACAAGAGGTGTGTACCGTATACGCCAGTTGTCAAAAAGCAGTATAAGTTCAGGTTCAGGTTCAGGCCAAACGTTTCACATAATCGTTGCCAGATGTCCCGATTTTGTTCGGGACGTCTTGATTTTAAACCCAAAAATTAAATGTCAAAAACCGAATATCAAGATTGAAAATTCTCTGATCATCTACTACTTACCAATTCCCTTAAATTCGACGGAGAAACATTACCGAAGGCAAACAGATTTAAATATCTGGAGTCAGTGTTAAGTGCGGCTGTCAGTGTCGACGCGGACATTACCCATAGGGTAAATACTGCCTGGCAAAAATAGAGAATGCTCTCCGGAGTATTATATGACCCAAAGATGCTAATACAAATAAAAGGTAAAGTGTACAAAAGAGCAGTAAGACCCCATTTGTCGTATCGCCAGTCTTTCAAAACACAAGTATCAGCATATTGGGCATTAATGTTTCGAGTGACTGCCAGTATCGCGATCATATGGAAAGCAAGGCCAAGTTGGCCTCGAAGAAACTGGGGGTCATCAACAGAGCGAGACGGTACTTCACGCCAAAACACTGATTGATCTTATACAGGGCTCAGGTTCGGCTTCGTATGGAGTACCTCAAATATCATCCACACCACCTAAATACGTGGCACTCTATTCCACAACTGTGGAATGGCCTACCCACAGCAGCATTTCCAGGTCGACTACCTCCTTAAATGCTGGCAACGCACCTGTAGTTCCTCTGGTGTTACACGGGGTCGTGGGCGGCGGTGATTATTTACGATCAGGTGACCTGAACGCTCGTTTGCCATGTCTTTTCCATAAAAAAAACTATGATGAACGAAACAAAAATGCTACGCTGGGCAGCGAGAGTCACAAGACTAGATAAAGGTCAGAATGTGGAAAACGGATGTTAACAATAGCTTTCTCTGCTTAACGAAGGAATACAGCGTGATACTGTAAAAAAAATGAACATTAGAACTTTCTTTTATTTCTTTATCCAAGTAAATGCTGGTATGGTAAGCACCAGTAATACTATTGAATTTACTTAATTATAGTATTTATATTTTATACACTACTTTCTTCATAATTATAGCAAGTTGCAAATTATCGTCTCTTTTAATATATTATTTATACATTTGTTACGTTCCCACACAACCCGGGAACTGCTGAGCAAATTTTTGCGCAATGTATTCCGCACAAAACATCAGATCTGATAAATATAACAATAAATTATTTGAATCATAGAATAATTTTTCATGTAGATTAATTATTTAATATTCTCATTTCTCCACTCTGGTGTCGATGCAAAAGCGCGGCGTTGAGTTACACCAATCAATACGCAGTGCCTTCAGAATTCGACGGAAAGTGGGGAATGAAGTGTCTAGTGCCTAGTATTAAACTAGGCTCCCTCTTCTAACCTTGCAATATGCGGGACATGGCATGAAACTGACAAAAAAACCACCAGCGCAACGGTTTTAATTCACGCTAAAAAACAATTAGTAAATTAGGAATCATTCTTGTTTCCCCACTGCACTGTGAGCACACCTCATCATTTTAGTTATGTTAATTTGTAATTTATATAAAAATAAAATCATCCCGGGTGGAAAGGCGTCACTGCGAGGAGTTTCCAAGCATTTTTATTCCGAAGAAAAGAGTTCTAGCTGGTGAGTAAATTATGAGTGATCTTTGAAGTGATTGCTTACCCGTATTTTTTATGGCTTATATTGTATCCGTCTAAAGAATTTCACTCGATTGCGGAGGTGTAAGAGTAACACGACAAACCTACGGTTTTTTATATTAGTAGGAAGTCCAAATCAGGTTGAATAAATTTTCAAAATAGAGAATTTTCTTCAATAAAATCTATGTTTTGACGAAACTTTATAGTAATATAATATCAAAAAGTTTCTTTTGCATGCCGCCACATTATATGGTAGCCACATTTTAACATTTTCACTTTGTTCTTAGTTTCATGCTGGATCCAGCATATTTTTAGTAGGGTAGGCAAAGAGAAAGATTCTCTTGTATGTGTTAAGACATTTCGTTCCTACCTTTTCACCAAAATTTTGAAGCAGTGCGTGTTTCTCGGTAACCTTTTTGTGGATATGAATCTAACCTGAAAGATATTTATTGTATGTATAACTTTTATGCTCTGATTCGAAATTCCTATCTTCTAAGATATATTACTTTCGCTCGATCTTCTTTGATTCCATTAGTGGAGCTACAAACATTTGATTTATCAAGATGATTATTTAATTCTACATTTATAGCCACCTCTTTTAATCACAAAAAAACAACATCATAATACCAGGCACATAAAACAAAAGAATAAAAAAAGAAATGCAATGTCAAATGTCTGACAATATTATTGCGTTTTGCATCCAAAACATTAAAAAATTATACGTACATTTTAAATTCCTTCGTAAGATGCCTTGTCCTACATGCGGTATTCCTGGTTGCGGCCAAATAGCCGGCTGTGACTATCCAGGCCAATTTTGTGGACCATGCTACGGCCAAGTATGCGTGGGTCCGTGTGGAAGACCCTTTGGGACGTACAGCTGGCGATTTAGATCCGGTTGCTGTAATTGATAATAAAATTTTAAGTTATTGAAATATAATGGTAATTAATAATGCAACGTTAAATAAAATGTGATATATTTTTTATGTTTTATTCGAAGGCTTTAACAGAATATAAAATCTTGACAGACGTGTATTTAGGCTGTCACTAAATATCTGGAGTGGGCACCAGACTATTTTTCGCGCCCATGAGAAGAGCACCAAGGAAGGACTTTTATAAACATGTTTCCAGATTTTACGGTCTACAATTTTATTAACTCATTTTAAGGATACTATTGATTAAATGGTTTCTAATTGAATACCAAATCTTGATCGTTATTTTACGGACTAATAAGTAAAGCGAGGATATCGTTGCGTAGGGATACAATCACAAGCGTGACTGTAAACGCAACCAGTGGGTTCGATTCCCACTTGAAGAAATTAAATAACTATTTAACATTTTCATTGCCTCATGATGGCGGACACTAGGTGGTTCACAGGGCCTCTGCCTGCCCTTGCTAAGTGCAGGGTACAGCGTGAGGCTAAATATAAATAGTTACGGCGGGGCTTGATTAAAAATCAATGTATTTAAATCTTATCTGTCTCTGGTTGTGGGTTCGATCCCCACTCGAGATGAAATATTTACTTAAATTTATATTTCCATTTCTTCGCTCTGGTGTCGAGGTTAAGCGCGGCGTTGAGCTCTGCCACTCAACACGCAATGCCTCCAGAATTCGGCAGAAAGTGGGGAACGGAGTGTCTTAACACTAGGTTCCCTCTGCCTACCCTGCTATGTGCGGGATATAGCGTGAAGCTAATTTAATTTAATTTTTTAAATATTTTTAAGACAACATAGGATACGGTAAGTCTTCTATTTGATTTCTCATTTTTATATTGATGTCCAAGAAATGACATCCCAATAAGCTAAACTTACAATTTCAATGACACTTAGAGATTTTACTTTAAAGATTAAGGTTGAGACGACCTCAACCATATTTATACAATAGTCCGATTCGTGTATAATATGGATACATTTTAATATAAAATTTCTTAGTATCTATAAAAGAAAGCAAATAAAATAAAGAAATCAGTGAAATCAATATATTTATAAATTAAAAAAATATTACACTGTAGAGCAATTGTACAATCACAAAAATTCAACATGGAGTATCTTGCTTTCGTTGACGAAGCACATCGATCAGCACGAGACTAACGACGGCACTGCTTAACATGAAGGATACGGGCACGGTCCACATGGGCCGCAGGGTCCACATGGTCCACATGGTCCGCACGGACCGCATGAGGGGCCGCATGGTGGGCAAGGGCCACAGAAGGGTGGACCACAGCATGGCTTGCAGAATCCTGGACATGGGCTACACGGTGAAGCGCATGGAGGGCAGCAAGAGCCGCACGGAGGACATGGGCCGCATGGTCCGCATGGACCGCATCCGGGAAAGCAAGAACCGCAGGGACCGCAGCAAGACATGATTTCTTATATACACTTATATTACTTGGACTTGATAAGAATAACAGTTGTTATACAACTTATTTATTTTTGATTATTATTATTTATATGCTAAATATTCACTTTGTAAATTTTAATTTTAATTCCAAAATATATATTTTTTTTGATATTTCGTGTTTTCTGTATAAAGAAAACTGTAATAATGAATGTGATATTTGATATTCGCCAAAATGTCAACTTTGGGGTTCCAAATTTAATTTTATTCAGTAATTATTTTTTTAAATGTATAAGGTTATACCTAATATATTTAAAAAATAATATTATTATTTGTACTTTTATTATTTTCAATAGCATTATTATGCCTCATACATATATACAAATATTTTTGTCTTTTTATTATGCAATAAAAAAAACCATTACAAAAGATAAATCTAAGAGTGACTGTAAATACGACTGGTTGTGGGTTCGATCACCACTCGAAGAAATGAAATATTTATTTCAATTTATATTTTTATTTCTTCGCTCTGGTGTTGAGGCAAAAGCACGGCGTTAAGTTCCGTCACTCAATACGCAATGCCTCCTAAATTCAGCGGAAATTGGGGAACGAAGTGTCTTAGCATAAGGATTCCCTCTCCCTACCCTGCGTAGCGTGTCGTAGCTATCGTGCGGGATACAGCGTGAAGCTGATTTAATTGATTTTTACAAAAAAATTGTATTACATTACATATAAATTCTACATCAGACCTTGAATTTTTTTTTCGAAGACAGCCATATGTCCACGCTTTCTTTTTAGGGTGTTATACCTCAAAAAGAAAAAACGAAACCCAAGGATCAGTTTGTCGTCTGTCTGTCCGTCTGTCAAGAGCATTAATCTCAAGATCACGTGGATGTATTTCAAATATTTAGCTAAATATCTGACGCTGTTACCAGTACAAGAGGTGTAGACAGTTGCCGCTATTGCAATATAAATTTATAAACTGGTTTAAGTCGAGCAAGAGACGCGTCGCGCTCCACCACCGACGTCACACCTACACTATCTATGAGCACTCACACAAACGCAAAGCTCAGTATAGACCTCGCAGACTGTACCTTAATGATGTTAAATAATTTTCTGGCTTTGCAAAACGCGAGTTTATCTAATACAATCAGTAAGTACTTTAGTTTTCTTTACTTCACTTTACTTTAAGTACTTATGTGTTCTTGGCCATATCAGGAGTTCGGTTCAAGATGTAAGAAAATAAAGGTTTTTTGTGTTTTTTTTCTATAAAGTTATATAATAAGGATTGTAAGAAGTAAATATTAACTAAATAGTTATAAAAGAAACAACTTTAATTCTTATTTTGTTAAAACACATGTTAGTTATAATACAAAAATCAAAATATTTGAATAGGCTGTGGATTATATTAAAAATGTGGAACTGCATGACCGATTTTTAACTTTACACCCAGTTAAGGCTTACTGGCCGCGACACCGTGATTCAAATGTCGCAGTAATAGATATAATAGTAGATTGTATTCGGATGTCGCATTTTGCACCATTTTGAGAGTGACTTCTAACTCTTCCTGTCGTGTGTCCCAGGTTCGGACTACTTCCAAACGTTGATTTAAATCTTGATTAAGCTGGAAAAGATATATGCTGAATGTTTATTTAAATACAATATAATAAAAAATATATGTATATATACATAAGGCCAGTCATGGTGCAGGGGCACAAAATGCGCCAGAATGAGATTGGTTGTGGGTTCGATCCCCACTCGAGGAAATGAAATATTTATTTAAATTTATATTTTCGTTTCGGGGAAAAGTGTGAAACGGAATGTTTTAACACTAGGTTCCCTCTGCCCAGTTTGCCGTGAGCGTGAAGCTTAACGCAATACTTATATATATTTTTTACAGGATTTTTTTGGAATTTTACACATTTCTTTTATTATTTGAAGTCGATTGAGATAAAAATTATATTACGTGATAAAAGGAAAATATAATACAAGTCAATCCATTTTAAAAACAGATTTTTTGGGACTGCAACACGAGGTAATGCCTAATTACATAGGAAAAAAATGAAAAAATTTACAACACTCAAATATCACAGTCTGCCGCTTTCTAAAAGCACCATAACGGAATCTAAAAATTTCATAATTGTCATTTAGTAATCTTTATTAATGGGTTACCTTCATAATTCGTCGTTCTAAAAGTTTCCTTTGGATCCAACACCAAACATAGACCACGATGGCCAGCAACACCAATGACCCAGTCAGGAACAAATCCAATGGAGGTATGTCAACTGGGACCCATGCCTCGGTGACGTTTTTCAATATAACCGGCTCCTCGTGCACCAGAGGATCCGGGACATAGTATTGGGGTACCAAAAGCAATGTCACCAGCGCCACCAATCCCACTAGTCCGTTAGTGCAACCGCTTAGCGGCATTAAATTTTGATGATAATATACTTTTTAATTGCATAAATTATAGAAAAAAATGTAAAGTCATTTTTGTCATTTATAAATAAAAAAGAAAATATATGTTTACACTGAAAGGCTTTGACAGGTTATTTTTTTTAATAGTCGATTTGTTGAACTGGCCAGAAGAGTTTGCTTAGACTATTCATTATTGTAATTATTCTTTTGTATTATATTTACAATCAAAATAGACGTGTGGCTCAGCGGTTCAACGTCTGACTATCAAAGCGACGGTTGTGGATTTGATTCTTATACGAAATTAATTATTTTGATTTATTTGCTGTGATGATACAAAAGCGGCGTTGAATTCCGCTATTTAACATACAACGTCTCGGGAATTGGGTAAAATTGGGCATTAGCAGTGGAGAACGGAGTGTCTTAACACTAGGTAGCTTCTGCATGGACGGCAAAAAAATAAAACATATTTTGTATAATTTCTATTTTAGCTTGTAACTTTTGCGCGCTACTAACTTTTAAGTTTAATACGCTTTATAAATTAAAACGGAATATAAAACAATTTAGAATTCTTTATGAAGTTTTGTAAAATAACATGATCTTGATAATTATAATTTGAATTAAATATAAAAGAAAAATAATATTTTAGAAATCATATTTTATGGAAAAATGTAGAGTACTTTATGGTAATATTGTAGATTGTAATCTATTAAATACCATTGGATTTAATTTATCCTGAAATTTTTGTATACGTATATACTGTTAATAAAAACATTTCTCTCTACTAGATTAATTAATTTCTGAACAAAAAATTCTTTAAAACTGATTACCTATTAATATAGATGCCGTCGTGGCGCAGAAGCACAAGGGTAACGCGACGGTTGTTGGTTCTATTCCCAATCGGGAGAATGAATTATTATTTATTAGTATTTTCTTTTCGTCGTTCTGACACCAATTAGCACGCAATGCTTCGATGCCTATCACTAGGTTCCCTCTGCCTACCCTGCTATATGTGGGATACAGCACGATGCGAAGGATCAGCGTGATTTGATTTTATTAATTAAATTAGTTTTGGGAGATATTACTGTTAGAAACTAAATTAAGAAATTAGTAATAAAAAAATATAAAATTGTGGATAATTAAATTTTATAGCTTTAAAAAAAAAAACACAGGTTCATACTGTATCCCACACACACCAGGTTACGCAAAGGGAACATAGTGTTATTTAACCAATTATAAATCGAAACTGAATACGATGTTAAGATGAACGTATAGACATATCTTACATTACCTAGGGAATTTATGCATGTTAAGCTTCACACTGTATCCCGCAAACAGCAGAATAAGCATAGAGACCCTTGTGTTAAGACACTTCGTTCCCCAATTTCCGCCAAATTCAGGAGGCATTGCGTATTGATTGATGAAACTCAACGCCGCGTTTCACTTCACACCAGAGAGAAGAAACGAAAATATAAATTTAAATAAAATTTCAGTTCCTCGTGTGGGGATCGAACCCACAACCGATCGTGTATATAATGACACTTTGGGTCTCTGCGCCACGACTGGCCTGCATTTGATGCATGTTGATTTTCCAAATAAACGTTCAAATAGGAATTTGTAGATTGCTACCAATAGTTCCTGAGGTATGTATTTCAAGTTCTATAACACCGCTATCGTGGTTCAACGTTCATGTCGAACGAGTGACAGCTGCATATACTCGTACAGTACGGTCAACAAGGCGTGGCCATTATGAGGTTAGCTGTAGAGGGCTGTGCAGATTTAATTTTAGATTTTTTCTAAAAAAAATCACTTTCACGCTGTATCCCGCAGACAACAAGACATCGCACATCCCAGAGGGGATCTAGTGAGAACTCCGTTCCCCATTTTCTGTAGTTCTGGAGCCATTTCGTATTGAGTAGCGGAACTTAACACCGCGCCTTGCCTCGACACTGGCAAGAAATGAAAATATAAATTTAAAAAAATATTTCTTTCCTCCACACTTTGTGCCCCTGCGCCACGATTGGCCTCAAGGAGGATTTTTCTTACTTTTTAATATTTTCTTTTCAAGTGAACAAGGTGCAAACGTTCAGAAAACCCAACTTCATTCAGGATTCAGGGCGGCCACAACTTGTTGGTCGTACTGTATTATATAG
This sequence comes from Heliconius hermathena, assembly GCA_013403705.1. NCBI lineage: Eukaryota > Metazoa > Arthropoda > Insecta > Lepidoptera > Nymphalidae > Heliconius > Heliconius hermathena. Next base: position 255,066 of record JAAIXJ010000118.1, read on the forward strand.
GTACACCTATTGGACGTACATTATATACTGTATATATATATATATATGTATTTGTTTGTTTCGTTACGCAGAAATAGGGGAAGTTGTCGGCACTTTGAACGCTTGTGGAATTTCAAAGGGAATTCGTTTTGTGGGTTCGATATTCGCTACCCTTTAATATTATGAGAATGGTTTTAATATAGATTTCCATATAAAATGTTAAAGTGCCTGTAGGTATGTCATTTTTTATATATATATTTTTTTTAGTTAATTACCCTTTACTATTTCTCCGACGCTATTTTATAAATAGATGACATTTTAGAATAGTGGAGCTGTTATTCTATTTATCCATTTAAATTACGGCTTTCGTGAGTTAGGTTAGGTTGTGTAATAAAATGTAGAAAATTTTAGAATTGAAAACGTTTTACAACCAATCGGCAATGTTTTTATTTTTATTTTGTTTTAAAACTTAAATACTAATTTAATCAGCTTCACGCTGTATCCCGCACACAGCAGGGTAGACAGAGGGAACCTAGTGTTAAGACACACCGTTCCCCACTTTCTGTCGGATTCTGGAGGCATTGCGTGTTGAGTGGCAGAGCTCAACGCCGCGCTTAACCTCGACACCAGAGCGAAGAAATGGAAATATAAATTTAAGTAAATATTTCATCTCCTAGACACTTTGTGCTGCTGCGTCACGACTGGCCTCAATGGCCATCTTTCCTTAAGTACTAATTAATAGTCTAATTTGAGTAGAGTAGAACAACTAGTAAGCGCGCTGTTGTAAATGCGACGTTTGTGGGTTCGATATCCATTAGGGGGATTGAAATATTTAATATTTTTTTTCTTGTTTACTCTCATACGCTTCTGCCTATGCGTCATGAGTGTGTGGCCTCATCCTGACGCCTCTTATAGGATTTAAATATATATATATATATATATATATATATATATATATATATATATATATATATATATATATATATATNTTTCGGGTAAGTTTATGCTATAGCTTGTATATATATATATATATATTAATTTATATGTATATAAGTTAATTTTAAGTAGAAAGTTTATATAGTTTTTAAAAGTAGGCATTACGAATTACGGGTAAAGGCATTCACATTTATAGAGAAACAGTATCGTAGTTTTGAGAATTTGATATTAATAACCTTCAGGCGCATTATTATACAGTTATAACATTTTATATTTAACATCTTATATTATATCGCTTACAAATCTTTCGCAATTATATTTTTGTTAACTTACTAGCGATGCGCTCGCGGCGTTGCCCGAAGTTCCGATTTTGTCGGGACGTCCCGATTTTTAACTCAAAAATTAAATATCCCGATCAGGACATGCTATTCTTATCATATACTAGACATTCCACGTACTGTGAAAAATCTTATTTTATTATTTTAAGACTTTAATAATTTTTTTTCAGCTCCACGCTGTATCACGCATACAGCAGGGTAGACAGAGGGAACCTAGTGTAAGACACTCCGTTCCCTACTTTCTGCCGAATTCTGGAGGCATTGCGTATTAAGTGGCCGAACTCAACGCCGCGTTTTGCCTCGACACCAGAACGAAGAAATGGAAATATAAATTTAAGTAAATATTTCATCTCCTCGAGTGGGGATCGAACCCACAGCCAGTCGGTTTTACAGTCACACTTTGTACCGCTGCGCCACGACTGGATTAAGAGTTTAATGACTTATAAATAATTTCATAGAAATATAAATAAGTATATTCGTATTTTTTCTGAAGACGTAACTGTCTTACATCAAAAATAAAACCAAAAACCAAAACAATATCGTTTAAGCATAATCTTTTTCTATTAAAAAAACATTTTATATTTATTTAGAAAACGTATAAAAATTGTAAAAAAATATTTATACGTTTTCTAAATGAGTAATTTTCTTTCTCAAGTGTGGAATAACACTTTAAAAATGTTAAAAATATTTAATAAATATTATACCATTCTCTCTTGCCAGACGATAATTCTTAGTAATTATCTTTGGATAGCGGAAATTTGGAAAAATCTCCATACGGAGATGCTAATAACTTAATACCGATGGCGAATAGTGAAAAGCGAATGTGAGAGACACCAGTCTCTCTCTGTATGGTGGATGTCTAAATGGTTATACAACTGTTTTACAGATCACCATTCAAATATATTATTATTAAGCACCTAAATGTATGGAAATAAACAAAAATATTTACAAAATATTCTAAAACTAAGCAATTACGGTGGTTTTTGTGTCGTGGTTTTCCAGTTAAATTCTCGCGATAAAATTAACAACGTGATATGTATTACTGGTATTATGATCTCATACCTCACTATCAGGAAATGTTCAAACAATATTAAAAACGCGATTAACGTTTGTGTTTTTTCCAAACAGATCATTCTTTTATAAATTATATAAATTTCTAGTACTATCCATGACTGCATATCAAATCAGGTTCACGCTATATCCCGCACACGGCAGGGTAGGCAGAGAGTATCTAGTGTTAAGACACTCCGTTTCCCATTTTACGCCGTCGAATTCTGGAGACATTGCGAGGTGTTGTGCAATATTTTATATCCTCGAGTGGGGATGGAACCCACAACCAGTTGCTTTTACAGTCATACTCTGTGCCCCTGTACCACGACTGGCCTCAATTTAATTTAATTTGGTAAATGATTATATTATATTATTTACTTTAACTATTTCATGTTAAATATTGAAGTTGGTATGATTTGGAGTAGGTAGAAATTGAAGTAGGTATGTGTTAAAACTAACGATAAGTGACTATTTCTACATTTTTCACTGAATTAAAGTATTACTATGGATGGATGGTTGAAGCTAATTGTGCATTTTGTGTATGTCAACTACAAGAACCTTTTTAAAAATTAGCTTATATTCCAAAGGTAAGTTGTATTAAAATAAATATAATAAAAATAGTAAAACTTAAATAAAAGCTTGTTTTATCAAATGTTTTTTTTTTAAATTAAAATTAAATTAGCTTCACGCTGTATCCCGCACACAGCAGGGTAGGCAGAGGGAACCTAGTGTTAAGACACTCCGTTCCCAACTTTCTGCCGAATTCTGGAGGCATTGCGTGTTGAGTGGCAGAACTCAACGCCGCGCTTAACCTCGACACCAGAGCGAAGAAATGGAAATATAAATTTAAGTAAATATTTCATCTCCTCGAGTGGGGATCGAACCCACAACCAGTCGATTTTGCAGTCACACCTCGTGCCGCTGCGCCACGACCGGCCTTTTTTTTAAATTATTGTTATTTATTTACGTTATAATTTTTTTTTTATTTTCTCATTTCTACTAATGCATCATAATTACATAATGTATTTTCGGTCAATTTTAATTTTGACGAACTCGTTAAGACAAATCAAACGAATCTAAACACGACTTTAGTATATTTTTTAGTTCAATAATCCCGTTGTTCACACTTTCGCGCTCCATATCCAGTTTCTTATTTTATCATTCATTGGATATTCATATTAGATTGGGTTGTGCAATAATTTATAATCCGCCATTTTGATTTCAACAACAACAATATTGATTATATGTAATTTCATTATCTTCAAAACTGAAATTGTAATTCAAATTTCACCTCTAACGTACATTGGGAAATGTATTAAATTGAGCTTGTACTTTGACGAAAACAAATTTGTTGATTGAAAACAAATAAAAAAAGAATAGCTTCACGCTGTATCCCGCTGTATCCTCAGGTAGGGAGAGGGAGCCTAGGTTAAGATATTTCCGTCCCCACTTGCCACCGAGTTCTGGAGGCATTGCTTGTTGAGTGGCGGAATTCGACGTAGCGCTTTGCCTCGACACCAGACCGGAGGAATGAAAATAAAAATGTAAGTCAATATTTCATTTCCTCGAGTGGGGATCGATCCCACAACCAGTCGATATTATAGTCCCACTTTGTGCCCCTGCGCCACGAGTGGGCTCCTACTAATACTAACTAACAATTCAAGTTAAATAAAGATTCAATTCATTTAGTCAAATATTTCTCTTAAAAACATATATTTTATTCCCAAAAGGATTCAAAATTAAAAGCGTCTCGTTAAGTTAGTTTAATTGCTCTATATTGGAATCGGTGGACATTGTAATTACAATAAAGCACCTAAAAAATACCTACCTGTAAAATTAAATGTTGAACATTTCATTTAGGAAATATAGTCTCTTGTGTAACAAAGCAGCTTCAACAAAAGCTAAATTAAAAAAAAACTCTATAATTTAAAGTAAACTCTAGCTAGAGTTAATATGCAATTTTCCCAAACAACATTTAATAAAAATGTTGAAATATTTTCAACAGTTATCTATAAGTTGTGGCGCTGGGGCACAAGCGTGTGATTATAATCACGACAGGATGTGGATTCGATTTACGCTCAAGTGAACCGGCTCACTGTGGTACCGGAGCAAAGCGCAGCGTTGAGTCCCGCCACTCAACAAGGAATGCCTCCAGAATTCGTCAGAAAGTTCGCAACGGAGTGTCTTAATGGGAAGGGAGTGTCTTAACCCTAAGTCCCCAGGTTCCCTCTGCCTAATCTGCTATGTGCAGGATAAAAAGTAAAGCTGAAAATGGACCTTGTTCAACTTACAAAGATGATGCGACCTTATGTTGTAAGATCTTATATGAGTCAGTGATGCATCACTACAATTAATTTAATATAATCTGTAGGATGCTGCTAATGCTATTATGCATTGCGAAGGCGGAAGCGACTACAATCAACTATAAGATTTATATTGCAATAATAATATTAAAATAAAAAATAAAAAATCAGCATCACGCATACAGCAGTGTAGGCAGAGGGAACCTAGTGTTAAGACACTCCGTTCCCCACTTTCTGCCGAATTCTGGAGGCATGGCGTGTTGAGTGGCAGAACTCAACGCCGCGCTTAACCTCGACACCAGAGCGAAGAAATGGAAATATAAATATAAGTAAATATTTCATATTCTCGAGTGGGGATCGAACCCACAACCAGTCGGTTTTACAGTCACACCTCGTGCCGCTGCGCCACGACTGGCCTCAATAAAATTATTATATATATTTTTAGGTAAGTCGTGGCGCAGGGTGACAGACGTGTGACTATAAACGCAAAAGGGTTGTGAGTTCGATTCCTACTCAGAAATGAAATTAACACTCATTTTTCAGCCTGTGTCGGTGTCCAGGCAAAGCGCGGCATTGAGTTTCGCCACTCAACGCGCAATGACAAGAATTTGGCGGTAAATGAAGAACGGAGTATCTTAACACTAGGTTCCCTCTGCCTACCCTGCTGTGTGCGCTAAAAAAAAACAAAATAATGATTTTCAAAGTTTCTTCTACAAATTGTATACTCACCATAGTAACTGTTCACATTGCTAATATAGAAAAAGAGAGAAATTTCGTTTCATATGTCAATTATACGTTCCAATTTGGATCTATGGCTTGTTTTAGTTTCGCAAAAAGGTAACGTTCTTAAGTGGTTCTAAAATGAGAGTTCAAAGTCGGTTCTTTTGTGCTTTTAGATTCTATTATGATTTAAAAAAGGAAAACAAAAATGTACTTGTATTATAGCCACGATTTAAATAGTGTTATTTACTTAATACTTCTACATATTATAATCTTACCCAATATTTAAATTTAAATTCCTAATATATGAACATGTCTTAATTAACTGCAGGAAGCGCCGAAACATACGAGAAAAAGTGATGGCGGAAAAATTTTATGGCATATACGGTTTCGCCGGTGCATTCTTAACCTAATAAAGTAGTACGGAAATAGTTGACGAGCCTCGCTAAATTATATATTCTGTGAAATACTACTATTTTTTTTTAAGTTTCACGCTGTATCCCGCATGTAGTAGGGTAGGCAGAGGGAGCCTAGGTTAAGACACTCCCCTCCCCACTTTCCGCCGATTTCTGAAAGCATTGCGTGATGAATAGCTGAACTCAACGCCGCGCTTCGCGTCAACACCAAAGCGAAGAAGTGAAAATATTTAATATTTCTTGTTCTCGAGTAAGAATCGAACCCACACCCTGTCGTGCTTACAGTCACACGCTTGTGCCTCTGCGCCACGACAGGCCTCTTACGAAATAAGATTACATACCTATATAACATTAATGGCGATAGAATTTTTTCTCAAACATCGCATGTTAATTTTGTACCGTGTAATTAAACGTTTTTTACTTACATTTAATACAAGTAAAACTGTTAAGTAACACCCGTTTTTACCATTTAAGCGAGCGTCTTGCTAAACCGGTGAGTTTTTATGTGGCCAATTTAGGTGAATATACCTATATGGTAATTATTTGTCGTGGTGTACGGGCATAAGGGTGTGACTGTAAGCGCGACCGGTTGTGGGTTCGATCTCCACTCGAGAAAATGAAATATTAAATAAATAAATCAGCTTCACGCTGTATCCCGCATACAGCAGGGTAGACAGAGGAAACCTAGTGTTAAGACACTCCGTTCCTCACTTTCTGCCGAATTCTGGAGGCATTGCATGTTAAGTGGCAGAAGAAAGTAAATATTTCATCTTCTCGAGTGAGGATCGAACCCACAACACGTCGGTTTTACAGTCACACTTTGTGCCTCTGCGCCACGACTGGCTTCAATAATATTTAATTTCTGTTTTTTTTTCGGTCTGGTGTAGAGACAAAGCATGGCGTTGAATCCGCCATTAAACACACAACGCCTCCAGAATTCGGTGGAAAGGGGGAATCGAAGTGTCTTACCACTAGGCATTCTCTGCCTATCCTGCTACATGCGGGATACAGCGTAAAACTTAAAAAAAAAAGAATATTTGTTGCCAACGCCTAGTTTATGTCTACCTAGAAATCACGTTCTCATTATTAGCTAGCGAGAAGTAGCGAGTGAATGTTGCAACGTTAATTGAAAATGTAATTGAAACTGGTGATTTGCATATTCATGTAATTGTTAATCTTAGGAAACTTGTCTAGTGTTTATTCTAGTTAAATCTTTTTTAGGGTTCCTTTTAAGGAAAAAAGGAACCCTTATAAGATCACTGCTGTCGTCCGTCTGTCTGTCAAGAGTCTTTATCTCAGGAACGCTTGACGATATCGAGTTGAAATTAAAGTCATATACTCGGGTTTACGGCCCCATGATTTCCTGAAAAAAAAAACATCTTTCTACATTTAAATAATAAATAAACTAATAGGCCAGCTAGTCTGACAGAGAGGCCAGTCGTGGCGCAGCGGTACAAAGTGTGACTGAAATATTTACTTAAATTTATATTTCCATTTCTTCGCTCTGGTGTCGAGGCAAAGCGCGGCGTTGAGTTCTGCCACTTAACATGCATTGCCTCCAGAATTCGGCAGAAAGTGGGGAACGGAGTGTCTTAAAATTAGGTTCCCTCTGCCTAACCTGCTGTGTGCGGGATACAGCGTGAAGCTGATTTTATTTATTAATAAATTAACACATAAATGTAAATTAAAAGTTAAACCGGCTAATATAAGTTTTACACTACGAAACATATCACAAATAGAATAGCAATTGGAAATTGTGCAAAAATATCGATGCCATTATAAGATTCCGCGAAGTGTACGTTCCCGGTAACCATAGTTAGAGACGGAGTGGGATAAGTTCTAAGAAATATTGGTTTTAATAACAACTCTCTTAATGATTCAGTGTAAATTGCATTAAAGTCGCTGAGTTGAGTTTTAGAGTTTAAGTTGTGTGTTTCGTAGGTTTTTTTTTCGGTTCTCGTTATATAATCTTCTTAGAAACAATTTGATTTTCAATATGTATGTTGCATATAGATATTATCTTATTTTTAAAGTGTTATTCCACACTTAGGAAAGAAAAATACTTATTTAGAAAATGTATAATAATTTGAACGTAGCGGGACTCGAACTCGCGCCTTCTGGAAACCGACCTGGTCGGTTAGTAGAAATTATCTTCTCTAATTAATGGCTAATGTCTATTTCTAGATTATTTTGTAGATATGTAAAAAATATCTGGAAACAAACATCTGATTGTATCACAAGACATAATCAGGCGTCTTCATGTGATCATATTTAATATTTGCATTTTCTCCGCTCTGGTGACAAGACAAAGCGCGGCGTTGAGTTCCGCCTCAATACGCAATGTCTCTAGAAACGGCGGATTCGGCGGAAAATGGGGAAAGGAGAGTCTTAACAGTAGAATTCCTCTGCCTACCCTGTTGTGTGCGGGATACAGCGTGACGCTTAAAAATATTTATACGTAGTTGTTGTAGTGATAAATAGTAATTATTTCTGATATATTATATCAACATTTAACATTAGACGCCAGTCGTGGCGCAGCGGCACAAAGTGTGACTGTAAAACCGACTGGTTGTGGGTTCGATCCCCACTCGAGGATGAAATATTTACTTAAATTTATATTTCCATTTCTTCGCTCTGGTGTCGAGGCAAAGTGCGGTGTTGAGTTCTGCCACTTAACACGCAATGCCTCCAGAATTCGGCAGAAAGTGGGGATCGGAGTGTCTTACACTAAGTTCCCTCTGCCTACCCTGCTGTGTGCGGGATACAGCGTGAAGCTGATAAAAAAAAATATTAACATTATAAACTTGGATTTACATTAAAAAAAATCAAAAGAAATACGCTATCAGTTCAATCTATACAATTTAATTACTATGCATTTTATAGATACCATAAAATTTTTAACTAGTATGTAATATGATGTATAATGAATATATAGTGAAGATATAAAGGTCAAGAATAGTATTTATCTTTTTTTAAACTTGGTTAAAACGTGGTTAAACGTGATTAGATTTTTAATTGACATTAGTTTGTGTTTATGCATTTTGTAATTTTTTATTATAAATCATACTAATACAATAAATGTGAATGTAAATTTGATTGTTACGTTGTCACGCCAAAACTACTTAACCGATTATCATGAAACTGTGTAAATATATTCTTAGAGGTATAAGAAAGGACATAGAATATATTTTATTATAAAAATACTTTTTTTTAAATATCCGTTGGCTATAATATAAAAATAAGTTAAACGAGCAAAACCACGGTTGAGTCTCTACTGTTAAATAATAAAAGCACCTGCACGTGTCTGTAAGAGTGCAAGGTGCGACGGAAGTACATTTTAGTCTCAACATCAGATAGCGACAGGAAGTATGATGATGTAAGGAAGATATGCTTGGAAGAGGGCTATATTAATAAGAAACATTTTAGTATTTATTTCAATATATTTAATTATTTATAAACTTGTATTTCAATATGCTAAAATAATATGCGAAGTTGTCTTACTTTTTGCATTCTAAACTTGCATTATTTATAAACAGTTTTAGGGTTCCATTTTTGCCTTTTGAACGGAACGTATAGTAAACAACCTTATAGAATTACCTTGTTGTCCGTCTGTCCGTCAAGACCATTTATCTCGAGATCACGTGGGTATCGTTAATACAAAATTTCATTAATATTAAATATTCAGGTCTAAAAATCAAGCTATTAAGTCAATGTAATCAAAAGATACATGCATTTATACATCGTTTTTAATACTTAAAAATTCGCCGCGTTATAAAAACCAATAGGATATTTTCCGTCTCTTAATTCTGAAAATAGTACGGAACCCTTGATTATCGAGTCCGACTCGCACTTGATTAGTTTTTTTTTTTCATATTATTTTTTTTATAATACTTATTAATATTGAAACGTAATAATAGTAATTCAATTTAATTTAGTTACAGTAGTAGCACAGTTTTTTTTTAAAAGAGAAATTGAATTTTAAAAACTTTTAAACTTTAATTTTATTATAATAACATTAAAATCATTATTAATTTGTATATTGCTGTTTCATTTAATAATATAAAACACTAAACGCGTTTTTAATAATATGTACCGTCAACAATCTCATTTCAATTGTCACAAATAAAACAACCTATTTGTCCTCATAAAGTCAAATTCTTTGACCGCTTCTATAAATTAGACAATGAAAATTGATATGCTTTTTATTATGAGTTAAATAAAATCAGCTTCACGCTGTGCTTCACGTGTGCGGAATACACAAAGCAGGGTAGGCGGAGGGAACCTAGTGTTAAGACACTCCGTTCCCCACTTTCTGCGGAATTCCGGAGGCATTGCGTGTTGAATGGCGCAACTCAACGTCACTTCGACACAGACAGACTTCGAGACAGAGCGAAGAAATGGAAATATAAATATTTAATTTCCTCGAGTGGGGATCGAACCCACAACCAGTCGTTTTACAGTCACATTCTGTGCCCCTGCGCCACGACTGGCCTCATAAGTTTTGTATGATGTATTTGTTAACTGTAAATAAAAAATAAAAAAATTAGCTTCACGCTGTATCCCGCACACTGCAGGATAGGCAGAGGGAACCTTGTACTAAGAGACTCCATTTCCCACCGACTTCTGGAGTCATTCGTGCCGTGTGATCCCGGCCTGTGCCGTGTGATCCCGATCCCGGCCTAGAATAGGATCATTCTGGTATTGGTGGTGTCGTGAGAAGCGACTAATGTACGTGTGGTAGAGTCACGTCGCCGTCGTGTGGCATACAGAGCGTGAAGCGTGAAGCTGATTTTTATATTTCATGGAATCCTCCAATATAGGGGTCGGGGTCTTCCCAGAAGCCCTTACAACAATAATAATTACGTTACGTTTTACGGAATTACGGAACATCTGCTTTTTCCGTTGTGATATTACTGTGTTTAGTGATGTATGAACTCGATGATGTTCTATAATAACTAACTTAATTTAGCTGTATCCCTAGGCATGAATGGTTTATAGTTGATAGTGTTTGTTTTTTAAGATAAATATCTAATGTTACCAGTACAATGGAGGTATATAGCAATATTAATTATTACATCGTTGACTGTATTTTAATATTTTGTTTGTTAAATACGGTTAGATACTTTTTAAATTTTTTTTTTAGGTTCACACTATATCCCATATGTATTAAATAAAATGTCATTAAAAAAAATCTAAAAATTAGATTTTATAATTTTTGAAGTTGGTGTCAAGCTTGTGCTACAACAGCGTTACTACTAAGTCTGTTTGTTTTATTTTATTGCTAATTTTATATAATATAATAGGTTACATATGTATGTATGTCTATGTCGAAATGTGTTTTTTATTTTATGTCTGATATAATTCGATGAATAATCAATATAGGCAAAATAGAAGATGACTATTACAAATACCAAGATAGGAATTGACTAATGAAAAATTAATTTAAATTTATATATATATATATATATATATATATATATATATATATATATATATATATATATATATTATTTCTTCGCTCTGGTGTTCAAGGCAAAGCGCGGCGTTGAATACTGCCACTCAACACGCAATGCCTCCAGAATTCGGAGGAAATAGGGAAAGAAATGTAACACTGGGTTCCCTCTATCCATGTGCCGGATACAGTGTGAAGCTGAAAAAGAAATATCTTAGTATTTTCTAACGTATTCGTCGGAATTTCAAAACAGCAGCGGCTACATTATAAACATTTGAATTCCAAATACACATACTACCGGATCCGTATACGTAACTTATAAATCGAATAAATAAGAATGTTTTAATTAAGCATTTTTATTTGGTCATATATTCTATATATTATGTTGTATGTATATATATGTATATATATACATATATATATATATATATATATATATATATATATATATATATATATATATATATAATAGCAGGGTAGGCAGAGGGAACCTAGTGTTAAGACACTCCGTTCCCCACTTCCTGCCGAATTTTGGAGGCATTGCGTGTTGAGTGGCAGAACTGAAAATATAAATTTAAGTAAATATTTCATCTCCTCGAGTGGGGATTGAACCCACAACCAGTCGGTTTTACAGTCACACCTCGTGCCGCTGCGCCACGACTGACCTCAATATGTTATATATATTTTATCTGTATTTAAAGGTATTCGCTAATTGCTCAGTTAACTTATCCTATATGGCTGTAGTAACTATTTAATTACGACGAATTCCTTTTCGTACACTCGTTAATCAAAACCAATATTTTACGTCAACATGCTCTGGATTTCCCATATATGACTTTTATTTTAGTCGTTTTATAAGCGAAATGTACTTGTGTTTAAACGCGACTGTCGTGGGTTCAATGCCTACTCGGATTGATGAATTAATTATTGTTTATTAATATTTTCATTTATTCGCTCTGGTAACAAGGCAAAATGCGGCGTTAAGTTGCGTCATTCTCCCTCGGCCTACCCTGCTGTATGCGGGATACAGCGTGAAACTGAAAACAAATAGCAATTTTTTGTTGTTGACCTATGAAACGTACCTATATAATTTAAAATAGAAAACATTTTTTACTTGATACTATTTAATAAATAAATGCTGGCCGATAGAATTATCTGTCAAACGAAAAAAAAAGAAAAAAGCAGAAATTAATTCATATAATAAAAAGAACAATATAGAAAATTTCATGTTTTATTGTCAAATTTCTACACACAAATTTCGTTTATGAAATATCCAAATTTTAGTTTCCACACCTTTTTCGAGATAAAATTCTAAATTTTAAAATGCCTGTTTATTACGGTGGTTTCGTGGGAGGACCGCAAGGGGGTGGCTACTGTTTGTTTTCCCCGGATTGCGGCCCTAGCAATTGTTGCGGGCCTTGTCCAGGGCCATGTTGCAGTTATCCAGGGCCATGTTAGGTATGGGAAAATAAAACTACTTATTAATTACAAATTACAATATTATATGAGGTTGTCGTGGTACAGGGGCACAAGTGTGCGGCTGAAAACGAGAGGGTTGCGAGTTCGATTGACATTCGGGCGAACGATATTCTTAATATTTTCATTTTCTCGTTCTGGTACAGAGAGCGGCGTTGAGCTCCGCCACTAAACGCAATGCCCCAGGATTCCGTGGAAAGTGGAGAACGGAAGTATGTTAATGGGGGAGGGAGTGCCATTTTTCTTTGACATTAGAAGACGTCGACCGAATCGAAAATGTTATTATATAAACAGATTTTTCATTATTCTCTCAACGTACTTAAAATTCTAATAGATTATTTTTTTAGGAATTTTACCTTATATTCATTTATCTTATAGAGTCACAGAAGAGGACAGGGGACTCGTTGGTCATACAGTTATTTTCAAAATGCGTACTTTGAAGAATATCTGCGCAGCAATAAACAAAAATTCTGTTTTACTAAAATATTATTAAGTAACAAAAAAATGCCTTTTGTGATCGTTCAATAAATATATATTTATGTATTTCTTTAGAATAAGAATAAATGTTGTTGTCTTTTTTTCCTTAGTAAATACCTATTATATATCAAGTAGACTTGTAGAAAACATCTTTTAAAATATTTTCATACAAATCTATCCTTTATGCCATTTTATTTGTGTCTAAAATAGCGTGAATAATTACTTGATACTGTTGCTGGTGGTGTGACTGTGGTCGAAAGGCGGGTAAATTACAGTGTTTCCGGTGCTCTTCCACGGAACCGAGCGCAACGCGTTCACCGTACGTTTTCATTGCAGGGCAACATTTAATATGTTTACCACAATTTAATATATTTTTTCCATATAAAGGCCAGTCGTGGCGCAGGAGCACAAAATGAATTGTAAAACCCTGACTGGTTGTGGGTTCGATCCCCACTGGTGGATATGAAATATTTACTTAAATTTATATTTCCATTTCTTCGGTCTTGTGTCGAAGCAAAGCGCGACGTTGAGTTCTGCCACTTCACACGCAATGCCTCCAGAATTTGACAGAAAGTGGGGAACGGAGTGTCTTAACACTAGGTTCCCTCTGCCTACCTTGCTGTGTGCGGGATATAGCGTGAAGCTGATAAAAAGAAATTGATCCCTTTTTTAGGGTCACCTTTATCGGGATATAGTAGGGTAGATACGAATAACCTAGTCTCGTTTAGTTCAGTTAGTTTAGTTTCTTAGACTTTTATTTTCCATTTGAATAGAATTCACGTCATTGCGTGTTAAATGGTGAAATCAAACACCGTACTCTATCTTTTGGACAAACCGATTTCTAATTTGTCCTACTGGAGAGAATCCAATGTAATAAGTCTAAAATATATTTATGGCATTACAAAATTATTAATCACAATATGAAATCTATGAAATCGTAACATTAAAGAGATGTGAATGTCTTTTTATTCCTTAGCTTTTATATTAGGTTTAGGTTAGGTTTAAAGAATTTATTCTCATAAAAAACATTAAGTTTTGCTTACAATGAGATACAAAAAACATATTACAAAACAGTACAATACAAGCCTCTGACTTCTAGAAATATACACAAAATATTAGACATTATATACACAAAATATTAGATCTATTATAATTTAGGATATTATGCATGCTCTAATTTAACTTACTACCTACTTACTCATTAGTCATTACAACATGTTGTTTTAATTTCTTTTTAAACACAGAAATGCTGTCACAATTCTTTATATGATTAGGTAGACTATTATATTTTTTTTTGAAACTCAATTTTACTCTGATGTGATGGTGTATATGTAATATTCTCTTACTCTTAAAAATATTTATAAATTCTTATATTATCAGAAAACAGATTATAACTTATAGAGTTTTAAATATAAAAAAATTACCTATTGAAAATTGATACAACAACTGACGGACTTGGAGTATCTGATGTAAACGACGGGTGTAATTAATCATCTTCTCGGAATATTGCAGCAATATTAAATTCTTGAAAATTATGTTTCTGTGAATGTTTATCATAACTATATTCTTTTTAAATTGTAATCATACACTGAATACCTAAACGCAGTCGTTTTTACTTCACCTCTACCTATATTTATATGAGTAATAGCCAGATTATGTTCTGTTTTCTAAATAATGTTCTTACTTTTAATGCTATTTGAAATGCATTTTTTTATTAACTTTTCAATATGTTTTTGCGATTAGAGTTTATGGTAATGGTAGTCTCTGGTAAATGGTCTCTACCATTTTTATTTCTTTAATAATGTATAAATAGGATAATTTATGGTTGTCAAATATTTGTGCGGTAAATATATATATAAGACCTTTCATTAAGCGCTTCTTGTATTTAAATTTAAATGAAACGAAGTGTGTGTGAGATATTATAGATTTTTTATTCGTTTGAAAGAGCATTATTAGAGCCACAGGTGTCTTCTCTGGGTGAAGTCCAACTAAAATGTCCTATTTTCCATGACTCTGGCGTTATAAATTTGGCTGTATTGACCTATGAATTATGCAGGCATTGAGGACAAGACAGAAATCGGTGTGGTTTGTGTACATAATTGCACTGCAACTTCAATATAAGAAAACCTCACAATGAAAAGTCTAATGGAATCAAATCGGACGATTTCGGTGGCCAGTTCATATCACCTCCACGTAGTTGACCGTACCTCCATCGCTGGTGCAGAACGTCCAATGTGGCATGAGTTGTGAGGCAAGTAGTGGCCGTACTGTTGAAACCAGTACGGCCACTACTTGCCATTGGTGTCCAGATCATACAATTTAGGCTAAAAGAAATTGGTAATTATCGACCTATTAGTGCTCACCGTTGACAGTGATGGTCTGGCCAACGCCGTTCTCAAAGAACAATCGACTTATGAGGCCGCTAGCCCAACATCTACACCAAACAGTGACTTTTTTGAGATGCTTTTTTTGTATCTCGTATGGATTGATATCGTCTCAAATTTGACAATTTTGTTTGTTTATTTACCCATTCATCCAGAAATGGATATAATCACTGAAGATGATTTTTCGATGAAAATTGGGGTCAGTTGCTATCAACTCCAGAGCCCATTCAGTGGACATACTGTTATCTAAAATCGTTTACCCTCAGCTCTTTTTCTTGGGATGAAGCACAGGGACAAGCTATGATATTATATTATAAGAACCCACATATTAATGTGGGGAACGGAGTGTCTTCACACTAGATTCCTTCTGCCTACCCTGCTATGTGCGGGATACAGCGTGAAGCGGATTTACTAATGAATGTGGCGACAGTTGTAATAACTGTATGTTTGTATGGAAGAATACTTAATGACTTGGAATTACGACGCATTACAAGCGATAACTAATAAACAATAACAACATTTAACTTTGAAGAAAATGTCATTATGTTTAATAATTTCACGGTAATAGGTACAAAACAATAAAAATATTTCCTCGGAAAGGTGCCTCGCCTCTGGAACGCTAACATCCGTCGGAGCTTCCCACGACGAATTATAGGAAGTGTTCTAAATATCCAATTGACTGTCGCCATGCTTCTACGAATTGTAAAATTGCTCCCCTATACAGGGGTACTGGGTTGGAACGTCGCTATTTCTAAGTATCATAACATATGTAGAAACACATTTGTATGTGTAATTCGGAGTATTAGTTATATTGTTAACTGGCTGTTGGAATTGTTTTTGATAAAGTATAAATGTCTAGTTCTGATATGAGATAGGTATATAAAACAGTCTATTAAGAAAATTATAAGAAAAGACTAAAAATATTTTTTAAAAATTATATGTGTATTTTATCAGGTTTGTACAATTTCGAAACTTGATTTGTATGAATGTCTCCAGAGTTCAAAAGCGAGACGCGAAGTTTCTTAACGCTAGGTTCCCGCTGTCTACCCTGATATGTGCGGGATACAGTCTAAAGAAGAAAAAAAAAATTAAAACTTTGTTACCTTAAACTTTGCTCACTCGCTTCTTATTCCCGACTGCTAAGGAAGGGTTATGTTTTTCGCGTGTATCTTGTATGTATGTAATATTCTTTATTACCTCGTATCTCCAGAACCGCTGAACGGATTTACATATTTGAGGTATCGTTAGATTCGTATTAGCAGCCCAAGTGTTCTTAGATAGGTAACGTTAATAAAAAATAATCATGGCGGCTGTGGAACGCCATTGTACTTAGTAAAAAAAAAAAATTCGTTTCGAATACTACAATATGGGTAACAAATTCAAGAGCTCAATTTCAGGATTTCAAAAAGGTATATGATTATCATTACCATAATAAATTCTAACAAAAAAATGAAAAATAAAAAAATATTTGTAAAAACAAAAACCCCGACTGCATCAAACTAAAAAGAAAATAAATAAGCCCAATAGTTTATTAGGATTAACAGTCGGGACCTATAAGTAATTCTTCAATCAATAAAATCTTTACCAGGATCCCCGCATAATTTAAAGAGGTCCCGACTGTTAATCCTAATAAACTATTGGGCTTATTTATTTTCTTTTTAGTTTGATGCAGTCGGGGTTTTTGTTTTTACAAATATTTTTTTATCGAAAAATTGCCTTTTTACTTTACAAAATTATCTTATGTTTGTTTTTGCTGTAAAGTCTCACAAGTCGTTTAAGGCTGTGGGTGAGTGTCCTCTAACATGACTCTGCTACACCAACGGCCAAAGTCAAGATAATAATAAGGACCGGTTTAACTATAATAGTTAAATATAAAATATTCTCGAAACATAATAAAGCAAATAAAAGACACACTAAATTAATTCATCTTTTCTATTGAAAGGGTGTACAGATTGGTAATTTTTAATTGATATAGATAAAGAAAATGATTAAACACAGTTACAAAAACAAAAATATCTAAAAAGAAAAATGATTTAACTGTGAATGCTGTGAAATGTCACAAGCCCACAGTTTTCCACTGTATAAACTTATTAAAGTTAGACGTTAAGCTTGTTAGTCCTCGCTGAAACTTTTTTAATTTATGTTGTTTATCCGTGCTGGTTTCTAAATAAGAGCTATATATAGATAAATGCAATTATATGTTTATATATACATATAATATCTAACAATATAATAAAATAGTCTGGCTAATAATATGCGAGGCGAAGCTCGTCTCCTAGGTGTTCAGCGCCGCAGAGGTGATGGGCTCTCTGAAACAAATATTTGCCAACGGTAGATAACTGTGTAGGGTGGTGGTGAGATGTTCAAGCCAATTCTTGAGACCAGTAAAAAGTAATATTCCTTTACAGAATGCCGGTCTATACAATCTAGATTATGACTGTGGCTTATCATACATCGGTCAAACAAAGAGAAGCATCGGTGTTAGGGTGAAGGAACACATCTCCGATATCAAGAATGGGCATGTATCAAAGTCAGCATTTCTATAATGATCCGCGAGGCTGTTGAAATACAAAAACATCCTAATTTCAATAGAGAAAATGGGTGGAAACTACCACCTGGGACCCACTCATAAAATCATTGAAATCTCAAACCCACCATACCAGAGGGCAAGATACTATCAGCTCATTCTGCAGGAATCCAGGGCAGTACGCGAGGCAATTAAGAAATCGTTGGCGGTAGTTTGATATAATAGTTATGTTAACTGACAGACGAATGCCACCTCAGCCTCAGTCTACCCGTGACCACGGATTATTGCAAAGTGTTCGGAACGTCGGGTTTCCAAAAATGTATACTATTTTAACCGGATTAATCTATATATATAAATCTATATATATTCACCCCCTAAGGGTTCAAATAAGGGGTTGAAAGTTTATACGGAATAATCTTTAAATCGCCACCGATTTTTATAAAAAATAAATTCATACTGTTAAAAATATTTTAATGAACACGCGTTTCGTGGTTTTTTTGAGAAGTTACCCCTAAGGGTGCAAATACGCGGGCGAAGCTGCGCATGCCCTCTAGTCGTGTATATTTACACGATGAATCCGGTTAAAATAGTTTCATTTAAAATGTGAAAATCAAATAAAAAAAATAATCGTGAAAATCAAAGTACTTATTGTAATAAAATAAATTTTATACATTTAAAAAAAATTGACAAAATCTAAGGATTTTTTTGCATATAACAGAAGCCGAAGGTTTTTTTTATTTGTGTCTATAGTTCCGCCTTTCACGCAAAAATTATTTATGCAGATTTTGATGAATTTGCCACCGACGACGTACCTTACCTATCTACTATTAAAATGTGACTATATTACCCTACTTTTTAAAATGTTAACTTTAAACAGCTTACGTGGGATTATAAAAATAAATTATTGAAGACATAATTTGTTTAATTCAATAGCGTTAGTTTTTTATATTTTTGAAAGTCCAAAAAATATATTTGTTATATGATTGATCTTGCATAGCTTTCTACATAGCAGACATATCTTCAGATCTGACCTCGTGACTGGTTTCCGCCGGCCTTCGTCTCCAAGTCATGACGTGCAGACGCGTCACGTCGCGTATCTTCAAGAATAGCCACCACGTTTGCGACGTACAAACCGAAATATTGAAACAACACGAATTACAATGTATCATTCATTTTTAAATAGCCACTGTTATTTTTTCGAGACAATAATTTAAACAATTTGCTTGCAAAGATATAATTTAAACCGGGGTTTAAAATGATCTGCCTATTTTATTTGAGATTCTTGGACTGATTTCAATAATATGTTTGTTTATAGATTTCCAGGAAAATATCTTATATACGTTTGTTAATGGAATCTTTTAAGATAACTACTTCGCACTAATATATTAAAATAGTGGTTTGGTATTGAAAAATAAATGTGAAATTATTGTAGAAAATGATTTCTATCAAATTACAAAGCCTTTGAGGCCAGTCGTGGCGCAGCGGCACGAGGTGTGACTGTAAAACCGACTGGTCGTGGGTTAGATCCCACTCGAGGAGATGAACTATTTACTTAAATTTAGGTTTTGTATGTTTATTTAATAACATTTTTTACCTCACATTTAGTATATACAGTGTTGCACTTTACAGCAGAAACAAAAACATTACGCAAAAAGTTCTCTAGATTACATTATCATATTTTTTTGAATGTAGCTTGTTTTAAATTTTACGTTACTTTAAAAGGAGAACGAGACAGTAAAAAGAGCAACCGGTACTCAAAAACTTAATTATTACTTTAAGTTGTGGCAGGAACGTGAGAATTTACGAAACACGAATTTCTTTTAAAAGTACGAGTCACGACATGAGCGCCATATAATTAGCTCTCGTTGTTCACTTTGCATCATATCTCTATATTAGCATTTACCCGGGTCTCCCTATGGCCAAATGGAAATAACAAAATAAATGTATGCTACGAGGCCATCATGGCGCAGGGGCACAAGGGTGTGTGCACTGTAACGCGACGGTTGTGAGTTCGATTTCCACTCGAGGAGAATATTATTGCTCAATTTTTTCATTACTTCGCTTTGGCGACAAGGTTCCGCCACACAACACGCAATGTTGTCGACGGGAAGTGGGGAACAGAGTGCCTTAACACTAGATTCTCTCTGCCTACCCTGCTGTATGCGAGATACAACATGAAGCTGTATTTTATATGACACATTCTAAATATTCGGGGTAACTATGACCGTAGATCAATAGATTACGTTGAAATAGTGAATGTGATGTAATATAGGCTATAATAGCATTCCTCGATGTACGTAATAAAAACATTTCGGTTATTCATACAAGTTCCTGAGATTAGTGTGTTTAACCAAGCAAACTCTTCAGTTTTATAACATTATTAATAGATTCAATATAAACGAACGTATCTTAATTTATGCATCACTTTCTACTCGAAGTAATTATAATTCATATTGTACAATAGTGAATCAGCGACGAGAAGCAAATAGTTACGCAAACCGAAGTGCGCGCAACTGCGTCGGTGTCGCGCGTCGCGGCGCCGGCGCACACTCGTGACCAAAATAAACTATAATTATTTCTTAGAACACCCTGTTTATAATACACAAGTATTTGTAAATAGATTATGTTTAAGTTGAAATGGAAATGGATATTGTTTTCTTGGGTACTTTTCTTTTTCTTTACTACTAGGAAAATATTATTAATGTATGTCAAAATACTTCACGTGCTTGTGATATGTTATCTTAATGGATTGTTGTGAATTTATTTGTGTTTTTTTTTTATTTGGAATCCCTGATAAATGTAACGCAATGCAAATGTATAAGACTTATGTCTATTGATTTAAAGTTGTCTGACTATTCCTATTAGAAAAAAAATATGATATTTAATGAAATAATTGAAATTATAAATTTATTATAAAAACAGTTTTAGTTTATATATAACTTTCACTGCCAGATACAAGCGACCCTCTTGCGATTTCGTCCGGGAATATAAGTTTTTATTTATGAACCGAATGAAATCGAAATAAAACAAACACTAAATATTAAGGGAAGATCACTAAAATACAAAAGTAAAAACTGTATTTAATAAATCGGTTGAGCCGTTTCTGAGATTAGCGGGCACAAACGATTTTGTGTTCTATTGCTGTCTAAAGCTGTCTAATGTCTCTATCAATAATTTTTGTCAAATATCTTACAAGTACAGAGTACAGGCCGATTAATATATTTTTTATACACACATAAATTTATTGAAATATATGTGCTTTTATCTTAACATTATGATAATTGTATAAGATTATGATTGTAATCTCCGCGAACTAAATTTTATAATAAATTTTAGTAAGTAGGTATAATATTTATTTTATACAGCGTGATTCTGTATCCCTCACAAAGCAGGTTAGACAAAGGGAACTTACTTCCGTTCCCCATTTCCCCCCGATTTCATATACATTGATATGCACGATAAGTATCATAATAAATATTAAATTGCAATACTTGGTTTCACAACTATGTATATGTTACCTATACTAGATATATGAGATGTTACACTTCATAGCTCAAGATGATCCACATTTCATTTTTATTTTTATTTCTTATAGGCGTAACTTTCTTAGGACCTTCCTTAGAAGGACTCCGCTAACCCTCCCTAAACGACTTTTACGTTATATAGTTTATTTGTGGAATTGAAATAACGTGTGAAAGAGTTAATTCAATTAATAAATATATATTAGTAAAATAAATCAGTAAAAAATCATAAAAGAATTTAAAAAAAAAGCAAAAAAGGAGACAAACAACTAAACATCTGTGGCGTGTTTTATTAACAACAAAAAAGGTACCTATACAGTAGAAAATTTAAACTTAGGAATTTACAGTTTGTGAGGCTTAAGCTAAGCACTGTATTTGTTTAAGTGATCACTAAAAGTAGAGTCAGAAGAAAAACCTTTACAAATTATTTTTATTATTAACGATATATAAATAAAAACATATTTAATAATTATATACATTTTTCTATATTGTAATAGTACTTGTTTTTCGTTTTTTAATTTTTATAAATGAGATATAAAAATAAAATAATAAAAATCAAATATATAACGCTGCTATCAGTACAAGAGGTCTAGACCGGTGGTTGAAAAGCAGCGACTTGAGAGACCTTGAAATTTTATTATAGTTCTGCATAGGATTACTCAAAAACTGCATTTCTTTAACTTTTGAAGCAATTACTTGTACTTATTTATTTTTAAATTTAATATTATGTCATTACAATAATTTATTGTTTTCTATGTATTTATAATTTAAATTAAAAAGAAATTATTTTAAATTATAATTTCTACAAAATAATAAGATTTTCCTATTAAATGTCCATTTATAGATATGCAGTATCTTTTTTATTTAATATATAATTATAATTTTCTTATTAAACATTTCTAAAGTGTTATTTCACTTAGGAAAGAAAAATACTTATTTAGAAAACGTATAAAAATTTGAACGTAGCGGGACTCGAACCCGCGCCTCCTGGACATCTTAGTAATTATCTTTGGGTAACGGAAATTTGTAAAAATCTCCCTATAGAGATGCTAGTCGGAGAGCGCCTGGTCGGTTTCCAGGAGGCGCGGGTTCGAGTCCCGCTACGTTCAAATTTTTATACGTTTTCTAAAGAGGTATGCAGTATCTTGTTGGTATGACATTTCTATTGTATTAAAGACAATGCGGTTATCATTTTCCGGTTCAAATAAATAAAACTAGCTAATGATTCCTGAAATTATATTTATTTCTATAGGTTTGTTTTGCTGTTGTTCGTAGATTTCATAGAACTATTATACAAAAATACATTCACGGTTTTATATGTAACTATAAAAGTATATTAAATATTAACATGTTAAATGCCTGTGCCTATCTCTATTGGAAATACTGTCGATCAAATAACTTTTTTTTTCAAAAAAACCTAGTGTTAAGACACTCCGCCTCTCACTTTCCGCCGAATTCTCGAATAGGTTTAATAAGTGAATACCTACTGACAGACAGACATAATGATGACATGTACATGATGACAGAATCCACATCTTGTGGGACAATCACAATATGCAAGAAACATATTTATTCATATACAATAATTTGCTCAATATATGTGATATTAAAAAACAATATTATATTATTACTATTTTTAAGGCCAGTCGTAACACAGGGGCGTGTGAATAAAAACGCGAAAGGTTGTGGGTTCAATTTTCACTCGAGGTGATGCAATATTTAATATTGTCATTTCTTTGCTTTGGTGTCGAGTTAAAGCGGGGTGTTGAGTTCCGCCGCTCAACACGCAATGCCTCCAGAATTCGGCAGAAAATGTGGAACGGAGTGACTTACCACTAAGTTTCGTCTGGCTACCCTGCTGTACAGTGAGCATGAAGCGATAAAAAGTATCTATTTTTATAGATATAAATCTGATCAGAGCAGATTTACTAAGTTATGAGCTTATGACGATATCTCTATTTGAATATATCCTCTTTTCCTGGAAAACTGAAAAGATTTTTCAATATATTTTATATACATAGAAGCCAAGAAAGACTGCGAGTGCTGGAGGCAATATAGGACACGCTCGGTGTAAATATAAAAGATAGATATCGTTCAATATATGTTGCAATAATGTTTTTAATAAAGCGCTAAGACGGCGTTTTCCATATATATTGTTAAAAAATAAGTGCGCCATAACTTATACACAATTTTAGCTAAATCAAAACGAATCAGCTTCACGCTGTATCCCGCA
Organism: Heliconius hermathena; assembly: GCA_013403705.1. NCBI lineage: Eukaryota > Metazoa > Arthropoda > Insecta > Lepidoptera > Nymphalidae > Heliconius > Heliconius hermathena. The sequence goes on from JAAIXJ010000118.1 coordinate 278,878, forward strand.
TACAACAGTGTTGGCAGACGGAACCTAGTGTTAAGACACTCCGGTCTCTACTTTGCGCCGAATTTTTCGAGGCATTGCGTGTTTATTGGCAAACTCAACACCGGGCATTTGCCTCGATACTAGAGCGAAGAGAATAGAAAATGAGTGAATGCAAAAATATTAAATATTCCATTTCCTTAAGTAGGAACGAACTCACAACCTGTCGCGTTTACAGTCGCACTTTGTGCCCCTGCGCCACGACTGGCTTTATATCAGTAATAAATAAAATCATTTGAAAGAAAAGAAAAGTAAAGCAATATCATCGTGACTGACAGACATAAAAGAGCCGAAAGTACGCAGCGAAGAACGCTGAAATTTGGCATGCAGGTTCCTTAAGGAGTGTTGGGGAGCGTCGAGAGGTGATTTCTTGAAATTCCTACGGGGACGAAAAAAAACGGATTTTTCACCTAGCCCATAAAATGAAATTGAAATATTTTATTGTAAAGGATAAATATATATGTAAGTAGGTAGGGTAGGGTAGGGTAGGGTAGGGTAGTAAGGATAAATATATTGCTTTTTATTGTAAATTTCGAATTGGAGTTTTCGAATTGGAGTATTTATTTCAATTTACGTACGCATATTGCGTACTTTTCCTAGTAACTCCTTTTCAATAATGTCATACTCAATTGAGAACTCCGAATTTGGTATAAGGAAAACAGGGTGGAATTATATTATAGGGATAACGTATAGTAAAACTAAGGAGTATACAATACATTTTAAATAAAAATTGTAGAAAGATAGCCAGCTTGTATGAGGCCACACTCTAGTTGTGGGTTCGATTCCCACTCAACGAAATGAAATAATTAATATTATCTTTTCCTTGCTCTGATAACAAGGCAAAGCTTGGCGAGTTCCGTCACTCAACACGCAATATGTCAAGAACTCACCGGAAACTGGGGAACGGAAGTGTCTTAATGGGACCGTAGTATCTTAACACTAGGTTTCCAGGTTCCCCCTGCCTACTCAAGCTATGTGTGGGATACAGAGTGAAGCTAATAAATAAAAAAAAGATAAGTAAAAATCAAAATTAGCTTCACGCTGTATCCCGCATAATAGGAAGCAGGATAGGAAGAGGGAACCTAGTGTTAAGACACTCCGTTCCCCACTTTCCGCCGAGTTCTGGAGGCATTGCGTGTTTGTTGTGTGATGCTCGACACCAGAGTGAAGAAATGAAAATATAAATGTCAATAAATATTTCATCTCCTCGTGTGGGGATCGAACCCACAACCAGTCGATTTTGCAGTCACATTTTGTGCCCCTGCGCCACGACTGGCCTCAAAAAAGATAAATAATAATAATTATAAGCTTAAATATGTCAGTTACATGACCCAGCTGTCACGCAGTTGTGTACACTCCGCCGCTACTGGGAAGGCAGTAATTCCAGCAAGTCGTGGTATTGTGCGATATTCTGCGAATGTATCGGCTTTCTATAAACGGATTACTGTGAAATGGCATCTTGGTGGACCGTTCGAATTTCCGAATAACTTTCTAGTTGGACGTGCTCTTTGAAATGGAACTGTTAAGTGAGAATTTAGTTAGTAAATATTTTGTGATCAATAGATATATGTAGATGATTGTTGAAAAATTTTTTGTTGTAAATTTAAAAATTATATTTTTTTTTGGAAGATTTGGCTTAAGAGGTCGTAGTGCCGCAACGGCATAGCATTTAACTGTAAGCGCGACGGTTGTGGGTTTGATTACCATTCGGTGGAATGAATTTATTTTATTTCATCGCTCTGGTAAAAAGACAATTTGGATAAGTGAACTAGAAACTTTATAATATCTCCAGAATTCGACGGAAAGTGAGGAACGGAGAGTCTTAAGACTAGGTTCCCTCAGCCTACCCTGCTATATGTGGAATACAGCGTGAAGTTGATTTAAATAACTTAAAATCCAATTGTTTGGCTTTATTTACTTAAGACTTAAGTTTAAGATTGTATATTCAAATAATATCCACATTTTACATACAAATAAGTTACTGCGACGATAAAAGAGGAAGTCAGATTGTGTCATTGTGTACTATAAGGAAATGTTAACCGACAATCGCCATTTCTAAAGAAAACGCACGCGGCCGTGTAACAAAGTATCTATATTTACATATTATTACGATATATATAAAAGGAAGGTGTAGCTTCAACCTTGTATTGTACTTTTAGAGGCTAGCAATGAACTAAAAATAAGTTTACTGTAAATTCAACGGTTACTTTTTTTTTATTTAATAGTTATATTTTTTAGTTTCACGTTGTATTCCGTGCAAAAAAGGGTAGACAGAGAAAACCTGGGAACCTATTGTCAAGACACTCTGTTACAATTAAAAATTTGTTTTCCACTCTCCGCCGAATTCTAAAGGCGTTCCGTATTGAGCGGCGGAACTCAACGCCGCCCGTCATGGACTAGAAAGGAGTAATAAAAAATAGTTTATGACCACGTGTAGTCTTTGTGAGATATATTTTTGTCATACTTTAGCAATAATCTTTTGGTTAAGTGACTTATGATTTAAAAATATTATCAAAGTTATAAAATTTGAGCATTTAACATTTAAAATTAATCTCTTTATATCTCAAGCGTTTAAACTAGGGATGTGACCTAAATGAAATTGTTGAACTTTGAATTCCCTTAACTTTTTTCAGCTTCGCGTTCTATCTCTAGCAAGGTAGAATCCCAGAAAGAATGGCTCCATACTACATGCGTCTCTGCATACCTCTTTCGCCTCGTCCACTGTCACTAAGCTCTTCATACGATTCCCACATACTTATAATACACATTGCGGTATTGGATTCTGCCTTCTTCTTCTTTTCATTAAACAGTTTGGTTTCATAGTGTTTTTTTAAGAAATTGATTTTGGCGTGCTGATTTTCTCATGTGAGGCTAGTCGTGGTGCAGGGGCACTGGTTGTGGGTCCGATCCCCACTCGAGGAAATGATATATTTATTTAAATTTATATTTCCATTTCCTCGGTCTGGTCTCGTGGCAAAGCGCAACGTTGAAATCTGCCACTTAACACGCAATTCCCCCAGAATTCGGCAGAAAGTAGGGAACGGAGTGTCTTAACACTAGATTCCCTCTGCCAAACCTGCTGTGTACGGGATACAGCGTGAAGCTGATTTATTTATTTATTTTCTCATGTAGTGTAAAGTATCAAAACTTTGGCAATAATGTACGATATGCACTATGACTGTGAAATAATGTAGGTACTTAATACCCATCGTAATTATCAATAAAAAAGTTTGTGCTCGGTCAATTATGAATTAAAAACAAAGATTTATATTAGAACTCAAAACAAAATGATACAGAAAAAAAACTCAAATTAAATATAATATAATTAATGTTAAATGTATCTCCCACAATAATTGAGATAGATATAGATTATTGAGATAGATATTCTCGTATATAAACAGTGAGTACGTCTGTTTATTTAAGAGAATACAGTTTTGGTATCTAAATATGAATGTGATTTTAGTTATAGTTATTTATATACAAAACGCCAGTTGAGCACAAAATCACTTCGCCAATGTCACGTATCTTTTACATAATTATGTATAGCTATGTATGTCAAATGCTGTCATTATAATCCTTATTTCTTAGAAGATAATGATAAAACTACCTATAAGATGATGTATGGAAGTTTTGAAACAGTAAAAAATAAATAAAAGTAATAAATTATTATTCGTAAAATTAAAAAAAAATATTAACATATTAAAGGAAATTTCATTTATTAACAATAAAAGTTTACTCTATAAGGTTCCTTATAGTTAAGGAGCCGAAGAGGGGATTTTGCGCGTTACTTGAACGCATCAAAAAGTCATATGGAAGAAAACTCAGTCCCGTGTAGTGTATCCCTATATGTATATGAACCCTTCTTATAGGAGAGTGCGTTGAGCCTGTCAGATAACCGTAAGTTAAGTACATTCAAAACAGTAACAAATATTTCAATAATCTGACGATATGAGCGTAGAATAAAGACTAAACGGAACGGATAATCCTCAAAGTTGTAAACAAAATGTTACTTCTCTGTATGTTCTCGAAATACTCGAATGCGACAGATTTTTTTTATTTGTAAAGGAAATCCTTTAAGGATTATCCTTAAAGAAAAGCTTTTATTTCAGCTACGAAGCTTTTATTCGTTTTTGGTCCTGATCTTCACAATCCAGTAGATCTCCATGACGCTTTAGTAACTGGAAATTTAACATCTCCACCTCCCCTGGTATTAGGAATAAAGGAATATAAAAGATCCCATTAAAGTTACCGTTTCTGTTTCTGTTTTTCTTTACCTGGCTGCCCGCTATTCCTGTTTCCGATACAATATCAGTGACAGGCAAAAAGAAAAGCTCAAGAGCTTCAAGAGGGAAAGTTTTCCCTAATGGATTTGAGGGATTAATTATAACCGCCATCTTATTTTTCTCTATGAATTGAGGTCGTCGTGGTGGGTTCGATTTACATTCGGGGGAAAGATTTATTCCCATTTTGTCGCTCTGGTGTCAAGCCAAGCGTGGCGTTGATCTCCGCCATTCAACACGCAATATCTTGAACATTAGGCGGAGCAGGAACTGAGTGTCTTTACACTTTACACTAGATTACCTCTGTTGCCTGTTATACGCGTAAAACATTTAGGAAAACGACAAAAAAGAAAATCTGAAAAAAGATCTCTATTTTCTATAGATAGAGAAAATAAAAAAAAAAACTAAAAACCTTTTTGAAGATCATTACATTTTATTACGTTTAAGAAGCTTTATTTGAACACTATCTTTTTCCTCGTATATTTTGTAATAGAATAATATTCGAATAGAGATCCCACATAGTTATGAATGAGTCAACTATAGGATAAACCACAACACACGAAACAGGACAAAAGCCCAATAATCATCTTTTAAACTGGTAATTGCTTAACGATTGAATTATAGAGTATTTTTTTCCTCATAAATTAATTAATACCTTTGAGGCCAGTCGTGGCGTAGGGGCACAAAATGCCACTGTAAACGCGACAGGTTATGGGTTCGATCCCCACTCGAGGAAATGAAATATTTATTTAAATTTATATTTTTTAGCTTGTTATCGAGGCAAAGCGCGGCGTTGAGTTCCTCAAGAATTTGACGGGAAGTGGGGAACGGACTGTCTCAACACAACGTGCGGGATACAGCGTGAAGCTGATATAAAATTAATCAAATCAGCTGCACGCTTTATCCCGAACACTTCAAGGTAGGCAGAGGGAACATAGTGTTAAGACACTACGTTCCCCACTTTCTGCCGAATACTGGAGGCATTGCGTGTTGAGTGGCACAACTCAACGCCGCGCTTTGCCTTGACACCAGAGCGAAGAAATGGAAATATAAATTTAAGTAAATATTTCATCTCCTCGAGTGGGATCGAACCCACAACCAGTCTGTCTGTCCTCTGAAGCTGACATTTTTTTTTAATAAATTAATACAGAATCTAATTCCGAGTCGTTACCTAAGGCCGATTGTGAATCACTTCCTCATTGGTCTCATTTTACATTGTGTAATTTTGTAGCAATTATGTTATTTTAATTAACACATATATGGGTTTCTTTATGTTTATGTTTTACCTGTTTACACACTAATAACAGTTAATCGCCTTACGTTCTTCTCCCCCTACCTCTCTTACCACTCACTACATTAGCTAGGATACCTAATTCTATATATAGTAAAACATGTATATTGTATAATGTATACAATACATACAAATATAATATATACATATGTATATGTATACATTTACCATATCTGACAATACAAAGCGGATAGTTGAATGTATTTTAAGCTGATCCCTACACAATCCAGTCTAGTGAGACAAAGAACCACGTGTAGTTGCATGAACAGTAGTTAAGGATTTACATTTTAATGAAGGTGAAATGAAGACATTATTTTATCTTTCTTTCTTTTGTTATTTTTAAAATGTATATTTAGTTTTATAATTAAATTACAATCGGTTGAGCTTTGCTTTAAAATAGCGGCTAAAAGACAGAATGGCAGTACTTTGGATTTTGATTATGTGAATAGTAAATCCTGACATAATTCTATTCTGTTCTGCCTTCGCATGAATTCTGAGAAATCAGAAAAGATTTCTCAAGAGACACAATGAATCCCGAAAATAGAAGGACAGGCAAAGGTAGTCCAGTGTTAAAACACTCCGCTCCACACTATCCGCCGAATTCTGGCCGTAAATACCTTAAATAATTATGAAAATTATATTATTTTCAAAATTTTAGGCCAGTCGTGGCGTAGGGGTACAAAGTGTGAGTGTAAAACCGACTGGTTCGATCCCCACTTGAGGAGATAAAATTTTTACTTAAATTTATATTTCCATTTCTTCGCTCTGGTGTCGAGGACAAGCACGGCGTTGAGTTCTGCCACTCAACACGCATAACCTCCAGAATTCGGCAGAAAGTGGGGAACGGATTGTCTTAACATTAGGTTCCCTCTGCCTACCCTACGGTGTGCGGGATACAGCGTGAAGCTGATTTAATTATTTTTTAATTTATTTATATTATTTCATGATCTTCTCCGTATTACAGTATAGGTAGAATGAACCTACGTCTACCAATACGTCACTCCAATTCCTATTTTAAATGGAATTTATTGACATCATTCGTATGTTTCGTAATGTTAGTCATGGGAAGGCCAGGTTTTCCTTTAGATCGAGTTACCTAATTGTAATTGTAAAGTGGCTGTTACGTTCAGGAAATATGGGTGAGGTAATATTATAGAAATACCCAAACATGCAGACAGCGGGTCTACATAGAGACACATACCTTTGTGAGCGTAACTTGTTTTCAAATAGTTTGTAGTAAAGACAAGTTATGCTTTGTTTTTGTCTGTTAGTTTGTAAATTAGTTGAAAATTTATGTATTTAAATTAAAAAGAGGCCTGTCTGTCTGTATGTGTGTAAAATTGACTGGTTGTGGGTTCAATCCCCGCTTGAGGAGATAAAATATTTACTGGTGTCGAGGCAAAGTGCGGCGTTGAGTTCCGCCACTCAACGCGCAATGCCTCCAGAACTCGGTGAAACATGGGGAACGGTGTGTTTTAACACTAGGTTCCCTCTGCCTACCCTGCTGTGTGCGGGATACAGCGTGAAGCTGATTTAATTTTGATTTAATTTTTAAATTAAAAGTGATAGAACCAGCGCTGCCATATCTGGACAAGATTATGGCGGGACGTCCCAATTTTTATTCTTGAACGGGACAGACATGTTTTCCACATTTCGTGAATTATTCCACACACTTAGATAATTCTTTTTTAATAACTTGAAAATGTCCCCCTTTTCCTCTAGACAAAATCTGGCAATGCTGGACAGAACCCACTAGCCTTGTGGAACCTACTTTTGGAAATTATTATTTTTATTTCCGTTTCCTCACTCTGCTAGACGTATAGCGGCGTTGAATTTCGCCAAATTAAGATGCAATTTTCCGAAAATAAGGCCAGAAAATGGAAAATGGAGAGCGGAGTGTCCTAATACTAGATTCTCTCTGCCTACTCTGTCATGGGAAAAAATAATATAACACAATTGCCAAAACTAGCATAACAGATAAACATTCCAATTCAAAGGCACAAATGTATTGTTATAATAATAAAAATAAATAAATAAATAAATCTATAATAATAACGAATAATAATAAAAAATAAAAACACAATAAATATAATAAATAAAACCAATACGCAGAAGTAATCTGTTACTATAATTGTTATTATAGTATTCCAAAGAAAACAACAAACACAGGAAAATTTAATCCTGTTTTCATTTATAAGTGTAAATAGAGGTATTACGAGTACGTAGGTATTTACATAATCCGCGAGGTATTTCTACGAACATATAAACTTTAATTAAAAAAATATCGATTATTCATTAAGATTTATAAATAATTAGTGTTAAGTCGTGTAACATGGTAGTGTATATAATATATATTTACCACCATAAGTCTGTAGTAAAAGGAAGAATAAACAATGTATGTATATATATATATATATATATATATATATATATATATATATATATATATATATATATATATNATATCTAAGTTTTTACAGTAGCAATTTTGTTTCATATAACAAATTGGGAAAGTTAAAGTATTATATCTTTATTTTTAGAAATAATTTATAATTATATTAATTTGTTTTTAGAAATAAAATGTAAAAATATATTATAGCTCCACGCTGTATCCTTCTGGAGTCATTGCCTGTTGAGTGGCGGAATTCAACGCTGCAGCTACGCGCTGCAATATTTCATCATTTCATCGAGTATGGATCGATCTCTATGTCGCGCTCACAAGCGTGTGACTACACACGCTTGTGCTCCTGCGCCGCGACTGACCAAAAAAAAACTACTATGAAAATTCTAATACTTACAAGTTAATCAATCAAGGCAATAACTGGACGGATTAGAAAAAATAAAACGTGGACAAGCGCGAGTCAGGCTCGCCCACGAGGGGTTCCATAAAAAATTGGAGGTCTTGAGTTTTTTCTGAAATTCTGGCTTAGCCCTTTCATCTGATAGATAGTTCAAGTGAGAAAACTAGCGGCTTTAATATCAAGTTTTGCCCCCTGCTAGTATTTTTAAAGATTTCGCCACAAATGTATAGCTTTCAGATTTTTTCTTGAACTAGTACTACCTATAGATGCTAGTTACAAAATTTCATAATTCTAGGTTAACCAGAAATACTCTATGAATTTAGATTTCTTTGATAGTGTCGAAATAAGCGTTTTTTGCGAAATAAACGTCCATATCTTTTTTAAGTAAATGTTTTTTTTTAAGAAATCATGTGGTCAAAGATCTGAGTATATGATTTTAATTCCAACTCGATATCTCCAAGCGTTCTTGAGATATGAGAATAGGTCTTGACAGAAAAACAGACAGACAGAGCGAGAAACGGACGGACAGACAGACAGACGGACAACAAAGCGATCTTATAAGAGTTCCTTTTTTCTTTAAGAGGTACAGACCCTAAAAACAGACAATGACATTTGCCATAAATGATAACATCTTTGGTTTAAAATATCTATTTTCTTCCGAAAAATATGGATTAACGACTCCTATCAGTTGTAATTATGTAACACTCCGTGTGACTGTAAATGTGACCTATTGTGGGTTCGATCCCCACTCGAGGAAGTGAGATATTTATTTAAATTTATTTTCCCATTTTTTCACCATGATGTCGAAACAAGACGCGGCGTTGAGTTCCACCACCCATCACGCAATACATCCAGAATTTGGTTGAAGGTGGGGAACAAAGTGTCTTAACACTAGGTTCCCTCTGCCTACCCTGCTGTGTGCGGGATACAGCGTGAATGTGATCATTTGTAGTCTATCGGTCGGATCGGTTCTCAGAACCATTTCTGATATCTACGCATGAGGTTTGACTACTACAATAGTATATAAATCACTGTTGTCTCTTAAATAACACTAAAATTGATATTTATTGACGTTGAAGCAGTGGCTATTGACGTTGGTATTGATGAACGCAAGTCACTATAATATAATATATTTTGTTACTTAGCTTTCCGCAAAACGAATTGTGTATCGGCAGTATGTTTTTTTAGCTTCACGTTGTACCACACGCACATAGCAGGATAGGAAAAAGGAAAGGGAACCTAGTGGTAAGACACTTTCTCCATTTTTCCTCTGAATTCTGGAGGCATTGCGTATTGAGTCGCGGAAATCAACGCCGTGCGTTACCTTGTTACCAGAGCGAGTTAATGAACATATTTAATATTTCATTTCCTTAAGTGGCAATCGAATCCACAACCTGTCGTTTACATTCGCACCCTTGTGCCACTACGCCACGACTGACCTCAAAATATTATTTGTCAGTTATTTATGATTTATAAAGCGTGTCTTTATCATTATACAAAGCAAAATATATTATAATAATCAAAGTGTAAAAAATATTACGTTTCGACGAAACTGTTTTCACCAACATATCAAGATACCTGATAAAACTTAAATAATCTTGTATTACAAACAGAAACAATAAGCAACCTACGCGAGTTATTATCGATGGACACGATAAACACACAAAACATGAATTGCAATAATACTATTGTGTGAAAAAATATATTTATATTACATTAGGTTTATCACGTAGGTTTCTACAAAAAAAAAACAGCTTCACGCTGTATACAGCACATAGCAGGGTAGGCAGAGGGAGCCTAGTGGTAAGACATTCCGACTTCCAATTTCCGCCAAATTCTGGAGCCATTCCGTATTAAGGAACAGAACTCAACGCCGCGCTATTAAATGAAAATATTAATAATGGAATTTCCTCGAGTAGGAATCGAATCCACAATTTGTGGCATTTGCGACTGTACTTAACATAACAACATTGAAACACAAACATATTCTGTTAGATTTAGAGACTATAGGTACCTTATAAAAAATATTACATTTTAAAAAATCTATCAAATATTTAAAAAGTACTTTTTAAATATTTTTTTATATGGAAAATATGTAATTTATTTACAATTATATTTTCATTTCCTGGCTCTCGTGTCGGGGCAAAGCGCGGCGTTGAGTTCCGCCATACAGCACGCAATGTCTCCAGAATTCGGCAAAAAGCGCGGAACGGAGTGTGTTAACACTTCCCTCTGCCTACCCTGCTGTGTGCAGGATACAGCGTGAAGCTGATTTAATTTTTCAAAATATACAAAATCTCAGAAAGCAATAAACCAACAAACATAATCTCAAACGACCTTGGTAGCGTTCATTCCCCATAGCTTCACAGAAAGACGCTATCATAGGGATCGGTATTATTTGACCACGTGGAACATTTTCTTCGAAATATCAAATATAAAATACATTAGTATGTAATACTACGAACTTCTTACCATAAAATATGTAATAGACCTAGCAACTAATCGACTCTTAAAATCAGATTCGTTGAAATTTTCGCGACAAACTGTATAAAAAATATATAATTCTTTTTTTACTTTTAGTATCAACTTAAACTTAAATCATATAAATTATTTAATAATATTAACTATTACAGAGTTTATAAGATTTAATAGTAAGTCTTAATTTTTCACAAGACACTCCAAGATCACCTTATCTTTAAAACCGGCCAAGTGCGAGTTGGACTCTACACGAAGGGTTCCGTACCATTATCTATGATAAATTAATTTGAAAAAAACCGACTTTAAACAATAGACTAAAAAATAAAAAATAAATTTACTTCACATAAAGTAAAACGTACTTTGATTTTGTTAAAAAAATAATTAAAGAAAAATTTTATAATTTCGAAGTTCTTACAAAAGTCGGTTAAAAACGACAACAAATCATGTGTTTTTAGTGTTTGCTGTTAAAGCGGCAACAGAAATACATCATTTAAGAAAATTTCAACAACTATCACGGTTCACGAGATATGGGGCCGTTCAAGTATTACGTAAGCAGTTTTTTTGCAATTTTTGCCCCCCCCGCCTCCCCTATGTCATCAAAAATAAGCAATCCTCTTACTCCCTCCCCCAATACTTACGTAAACATTGGTATATCCATTTTTTTAAGGTGCTTTTTTATTAATATTTTATTTGTATCTACATATATAAAAGGACATGTTCCCACTGACTGAGGTAAGACGCACGCACAGCCGTAACCGCTGATAGTAGAAACGTGAAATTTGGACAGATTTTTATTTTCGAAATCTAGAAATCCAGTAAGAAAGGAATTGGAAAAATTTTAACCCTAAAGGGATGAAATAGGAGTTGAAAGTTTGTATGGAATTTTTTTTAAATCAGCACCGATTTTTATAACATTTTAAATCAGACTCTTAAAAATATTTCATTGAACACGTGTGTCGTCGTTTATTTTAATTCACCACCTAAGGGTGCAAATAAGGGGTTGAAAGTTTGTATGGAAAAATCCTTACATCGCCACAGATTTTTATAAAATTTGAAATTTAGACTCTTGACAATGTGCCGTTCCTGATGACAGACGGACAGCGGAGTTTTAGTAATAAGATTCTGTTTTATCCTTTAAATACGGGACCCTACTAATAATAACTTTCACAAAAATAAATAAAGCTAACATACATACCGACTTTGAAATTTTAAATATAACATGTACTTTAACATTACACTAGAGGGCACGTTGACGCGTATAATACGCGTTGCCATAGCAACGTGTATGTCACTTTATAAAAACAAAATAAATGTGTATATATTGTCAAATGCATGGTAGTGTGTGTAATACTTATTTAGACGAAGACGTATAAAAATTTTGAACGTAGCGGGACTCGAACCCGCGCCTCCTGGAAACCGACCAGGCGTTCTAACCACTAACCCATACGTTATTATACTTTTCTTTAAGTATTTTTGTTTCCCAGGTGTGGAATAACACCTAAAAAAATTAAAAATAAAAGTGTGTGTAATGTTTTAGTATTAGCGTTCTGCACTTCTACATATAAACGAGAAGTGTGCTAAATTTCACACTCCTCCGTTCGTTTCATTTCTGTAAAAAGGGGCCCTAAGTTTTAGCTTCACGTATATAATATATAGATTACATGGAGACTATGTGTCTAATAGTACAGTTCTTATCATTTCATGGTAATATAGTTAAGGCCAGTCATGACGCAGGGCACAACTGTGTGACTATGCGACTGGTTGTGGGTTCGATCCCCACTCGAGGTAATTAAATATTTATTTTAATGTATATTTTCATTTCTTTCTTCGCTCTGGTGTCGAGTGCAAAGCAAAAACTGACGTTGATTCCCGCCACTCTACAAGCAATGCCTCCAGAAGTCGGTAGAAAATGGGAAACGGAGTGTTTTAACACTATATTCCATTTGCCTACCCTACTGTGTGCGGGATACAGCGTGAAGCCGAAAAATAAAACTTTAACGCAACAGTACCTACACGGAGGCTAAATGTCTAATCATACCGTTCTTATCATTTCAAGGTAATATTATTGAAAATGTCGCGAAAGGGCTTCTACTGGCTATTCTCCATTCTCAGAATTGATTATCATATGGCCTTATGTTTGCCCGTATAGGCGTGTTTTCTTCGAAATGTCGTGTAAACTATCATAAGGAGAAGTAAATGCAATGGACGTGGGCTTCGTTTGCGTATGATAAACAGTAGATGTTTGGTTGTATGGGTGGTGATGGAACTGACCAATATACGAGAAATTAGGTTTTGGGTGGTATTCTAATAAAATATGAAATATAATATTATTAAATTATATATAAAAAATTATTGTAGAGGGCAAGACGCCTGTAGCTGCGATTGTTTTAAGTTCGATTCCGACTCGGAATATTGAGTTATTGATATCTACTTACTTAGAAAACGTATAAAAATTATAACGTAGCGGGATCGAACCCGCGCCTGCTGAAAACCGACCAGGCGCTGTGACCACTAAGCCATACGTTCTCATTAAGCTACGTAGAAATTTTTATACGCTTGTTACAACTTATTTATGTTGTTAGTTACTCAGTGGTCAGAGCGGCTAGTAGGTTTCCAGGAGGCGCGGGTTCGAGTCCCGCTACGTTCAAATTTTTATACGTTCTCTAAATAAGTATTTTTCTTTCCTAAGTGTGGATTAACACTTTAAAAATGTTAAAAATAATTGTATGTCTACCCAACACGTATTGTCTCGAAAATTGGCCAAAAAGTGGAGAATGAATTGACTTAACACTAACTTAGCCCTGCCTATCCTTCTATATGCGGGATACAGCGTGAAGCCAAAAAAATCATAACAATAGGTTTTAATTAATTCAGCCAATATTTCATACATTCATAATAAATCACGCGCTTTTTAGGGGATTTTCGAAACTGATTCCAATCAAGTAGTCATAAATCTCAATTATTTTTCGACTTTTATTGAGGTGCTAAGCTTTGAAAGTAGTTATTGATAATTTAAATACCTATTTATATCTTTAGAAAGTGAAAAAAAAATTCAAAATTGTTCTTTATTTTATTTCGTATAGTAGAGAATACAAATCAATTTTCGAAATTGTAAAATTCTTCTGATATCAGATATATGCTTATAGTTATTCAAGGCATTTTTTTGTGTTGTTACAAACAGAATAAGAAAGTAAATAATTATTGTTCTTTCAGCTTCACGCTGTATCCCGCATGTAGAAAGATAGTCAGAGGGAGCCTAGTGTCAAGACACTCCGCTCCCCGCTTTCCGCCGAATTCTGGAGGCATTGTGTGTTGAGTGGCGGAACTCAACGCCGCGCTATGCTTTGGCACCAGAGGGAAGAAATGAAAATATTAAATATTTTATATTCTCGAGTAGCAAGCGAAAACTGCGCCACGACTGGCCTATATCTATACATAATTGATGTTTTCCACTAAAATATAATTTAAAATAATCCCTCCCTTTCGAATAAAAACATCAAAAACGATATTTGTAATTTGTAAAAAATCCACAACCCACTCGCCAATCCTTTCATTGTAACATTTTCTATTTTAAATATTTCACATATCTTTTGCGTCATGTGGGCTGGGTACAGAGAATTCGGTTATATATAACTGGATTTTCCATTTTCCGTACAGCTTTAGAAATATCGCGTACCTACTTATTGGGGGGTAAAACCCAGTCACCAAAAATAATCTTGAATATAAACATGGAACGCGTAATCGAGAAGAACTCGAAAATAAAGTGTATATATTTTGTATCCAGTGAGTGTATGAGGCCAGTCGTGGCGCAGCGGCACGAGGTGTGACTGTAAAACCGACTGGTTGTGGGTTCGATCCCCACTCGAGGAGATGAAATATTTACTTAAATTTATATTTCCATTTCTTCGCTCTGGTGTCGAGGCAAAACGCGGCGTTGAATTCTGCCACTCTACACGCAATGCCTTCAGAATTCAGCAGAAAGTGGGGAACGGAGTGTCTTAACACTAGGTTATCTCTGCCTACCCTGCAGTGTGCGGGATACAGCGAGAAGCTGATAAAAAAATACCTAGGAAAGTAATTTAGTTTAAGTACGAAATGTATACGTAATAAAAAAATCGTGGTATACTGGGAACCTAATGTTAAAGAGCGAAGACGCTTCGTTCTTATTAAGAAACTTCCGTTCCCCACTTTCCGCTGAATTCTGTATTTACGGTCACGCGTTTGTCTATTGTGCCACGTTGGCCTGAATAAATCTGTTACATTTATATTCTACCAGGTCGGCTTTCATACACAAAAGGAGAAACAGAATAAGAAAGTAAATATTATTATTTGCCTAAAAAAATGTATGACACATTATTAAAAATTTACTGCACTGGAAGACATTATCACTTCACACATTGTTTTCTTTCAATAAATAAAAACTAAAAGCTTAGAAAAATAATGTATTTATATTAAAAATGCATTTTTCATATACTCATATAATTCATTAAATGTTGAGTGGCGGAATTCAACGCCGGGCTTTTTGCCGGAGCGAAGAAATTAAAATATAAATAAATAATAATTCATTGTCGGCAGAAAGTGGGGAACGGAGTGTCTTAACACTAGGTTCCCTCTGCCTACTCTGCTGTGTGCGGGATACAGCGTGAAGCTAATTTAATTTTATTTTATTTAATAACTCATTCCCTCTAGTGGGGATCGAATCCACAACTGTCACGTTACACGGAGACGTTCTCCACTTTCCGCTGAATTTTTGAGGCAAGAATGTGACTATCCTGCTGTGTGCGGGATACTGCGTGAAACTGATACAACTGAAACATGAAAAATCTAAGTAAAATAATCCAAAAAAACGTTTAATACGAATTATATTATACTAGCGGACTCAAGCGGCTTCGCCGGCTTGGTCTATACGAATATTTATTAAATATATTTATGAAATTATTTTCAGTTAAGAGTATGAATTTTAATAAACCGTGAAACATTTATTCAATAAAATATTTTTTAAAACTAAATTTTATAAAAATCGGTGCCAATTTAAAAAAAATCCATACAAATTTTCAAGCCCTATTCACACTTTCAGGGTTAAAATATTATAAAATCCCTTCTTAGTGGGTTCACATTATGAAAATAAACATCTGTCCTAATTTCCCGTTACTACCATAGCGGTTACGGCTGTGCGTGCGTCTGTACCTCTGTGAGTAGGAACTTCTCCTTTTATATAATATATATATATATATATATATATATATATATATATATATATATATATATATTATATAGATTTTCTTTCCATATTCGTTCGCTTTGTGGGTTACAGTTGAAAATTGTCTGACTGTACACGTGAGGCCTGTAATTTTGATCTATGCACAACAGATTATTTAAATGAAAAAATATATTTGCGTATCCCTTTAATAACTGGAAGTAGCAAGAGGATAAAAAAAAGTATTATTTCAAAAAATATCGAAATTATTTTGTGAAGGAAAACGTGCTCCCGTATCAATTTGGTCCTTCTTGGAAATAATATTAGGGCTTATCTACATGTGCGAATATAATTCAGGTGATACCGAATGAGCTTGTGATAACAGAATACACATTTTGTTTTGAGTCGGTGTTCATTACAATAACTTCATTATAAATCCCGCGAATAGCAGGGTAGGCAGAGGGAACTTAGTGTTAAGACACTCCGTTCCCCACTTTCCGGTTGCATTGTTGTTGTGTGGTGGAACTTACCGCCGCGTTTTTCCTTCACACCAGAGCCAAGAGATAATTCATTATATTATAAGAAATTATCTATCGTGTAAATCACGATAACTAACAGCATATAGATAAAGATAAATTAATCTTTTGAAAATCTAACACAAATTAACTTATTTGGTGACGACATTCTGGTGCGGACGTAATAGTAAAAAATGGCATTAAAAACAAACATACTGAGCATCAGCCCTAAATAATAAAAAAAAACTATTTATGTGGCCAATACTAAATATAAAAATCCTTACCAAATTTACGTAAGATTTTTTTCATTATTATTGAATATTTTTTTATAATTGAGAATCTGTACTTTTGTATACTTTAGGTTTAGATCAACTATCCATAGAGATCCACTATAGGAGATCGAAGACTTTAAACGTACATGTATAGACCACTTTCATCTTTTTATACCTTTTACATTAATATTAGGAGTCCGTACCTGAAAAGGAAAAAAACGGAACCCTTATAGGATCATTTTGTCGAGCATTTATCTCGAGATCGCGTGGAGGTATCAAGCTGAAATTTAGTATTAAATATTCAGATGTATGATTTCTTCACGCACCAGCAGTGCCCCTGCATCACGACGGGCATATCTTTTTTTATGGTTCCTTGAAGCGCAAAAAAAAATTTTTTTTCTGTGTTTCAAGTATGCAATTTTGCTGCATTTTGTATGAAACTCGCAGCGTAATCAAAACCTAAATCTTAGAACTTGCAGTAGAAATAAGTAAAACGTCCAAAAAGTGAAAATTTATAGATATGTCATAGAAAAAAATAATTTCAAACTTATAATTGTAGTTGATTTCATACAAAACGATTGCATGCCTCCTCAAGCTTAAGTGTGTCAACTTTATAAATTGTACTTTCCGTTGACATATCATCCTAAAATTGATACGGAACCCCCGATATGCGAGTCCGACTCGCGTTTCACCAATTTTTTATGTGTTATCAGAATAGGAAAAAGTTACTATTATATAAAAAATCAAGACTGAGATTCAAACTCGTAACCTTCACTTTCCCAATATAGGTTATACGAAGGTCCACACAAGGTCATCATTTTTCTTAGCCATAAACGAGTCATTGACCCGTTCAGTGATTGAAATAACAACAAGTTATATGACACTAGATAAGGAGTGATAAGGTTGCTATTCAATTATTTCACATATCAATCGCACTCGTTCTTGGAATTTTTATCTTTTATTCTTAGAATGTGATAAGAACACCGTACACCGAAATGGGGTGGGATTGGTTCCATGTATCGTTGTTATCAGTGGTCCAACGTTCGATACTGAGTAGCCAGCAAGATTAATGCGTACAGTTCTCTAGTAAAGAAGATAAGTAGATTGCTGAATCGTGGCGGATGTCAATGCGAAATATTATGAAGAGAATGCTAGAAATCAATAAAATTTGGAAATTAAAACTCTTTCTTTCCCATAAAGCAGCTTGATAAGTAAATTTCTCAATTGTGACAGATGTCAATGCGAAATATTATGAAGAGAATGCTAGAAATCCCTAGAATTTGAATATTAAAACACTTTCTTTCTCCTAAAGCAGCTTTTACTGATATTTTAAATAACTTTGAATGAGGCCGTCGTGGCGCAGAGGTACTATGGTGTGACTGTAACGTGACAGATATGGGTTCGAGCTATTCGAGGGAATTAATTATTTATTAATATTTCCACTTCTGTGCTATGGCATTAAGGTAAAAACCAGGCGTTGAGTTCCGCCACTCGAAACGCAATGCCTTGAAAAATTTGGCGAAAAGTGGAGAACGGAGTGTCTTAACACTAGGTTTTCTCTGCTTATCCTGCTGTATGTGAGGTACAGTGTGAAACTATTTTTTTTTAATATCTTATCAACAGAGAATCTGGTGAAATTGATAGTTAAAATCGATATAGAGTTGTCAGAATTATCGTGTAAAATAGTTCGGTTACTAATCGATTTATAAACGATTTTTTTTTTATAATATTATGAGATATTGTTACAACATTTTATTTAGACTTTACTCTTTTTCATGAATTTATCGATCAAAAAAATATTATTATATATTAATATAAGATATAAATAAATAAATATTTGTAAATCTTGACCTTTCAATGTTCCAATATTTTGGTTAACAAAATCTTCTAATTTTATAGAATTAATAAGTAAATTTGAAAGAAACTTTGATTTAGCCTCCGAGGCCATTGCTGTGTGGTGGGACATATTTAATAGTTCGATCTCCATTCAAGAATGTGATTTACTTTAATTTTTCCACTCTGACTGGAGATTCCTTGACACATTCATTTATTCCATGAAAGAACGCGGAGGATAGAAACTCTTATACTCTTGAAACTAGATTGTCCCCATTCTCCTACCCTACTCTATTCAGAGTGTAGTGTAAAACAAAAACGCTACTTCTTGGTATTTTTTTCATAACTTATTATGAAAATAAAAGTAAGACAACAAAACAAAATCGATTTTATTAAACCTGCCAAAGTTAATATTACGATTCGTGGAAGAGTGATTTGTTCCAGCGTTTTATATTGAAATCATTATTATCAACTGTTATAAAAAACACCGAGTCATCTTCGCCGGAAGATCTAATTGTTATCTCTGCGTATGTCGATTATCTCGATAGTAAGAATTGAGTGTCTGTCTGTAAATAAAAAAAAAATATTATATATACACGCAATCTCTACTAAACATGTATTGTGTATATAAACAAAAGCCAAGAAAAGATAAACGATTTTATCTTTTCTTGGCTTTTCTTTTGTATTTGTTTTTAGCTGTATCCCGTGTATAGCATGGTAGGAAGAGGGAACAACTTCTTAACACTAGGTTTCCAAAACCTAGTGTTAAGATGTTCCGTTCTAATGAGGTCACTTGAACTAGCGTGTTGAGTAGTTGAACTCAACGCCACGCTTTGCCTCGTTACCAGAGTGAGCAAATAAAAATATAAAATAATTCATCGTCTAAATTTAATTTATATAAGTATTAATTTATACATAATGCAAAAAAAAACGATAAAATATTATTTAATTTATAAGTGTAAAGTGACAAACTACTCTAATTTCGATTTAATTAAGTACAATAATCAAGAACTAAATAAACAGAATATATCAAACTGCAATTCATAATAACAATTTCAACATAAGCTTATTATTTCACGACAAAACGATTTACCGCATCCATTTATAAATATTTTTTTCAACAAGAATAATTTCGGTATTCGATGGATTGAGGACACTCGTGGATCAGGGGCACAAGCGTGTGACTGTCACCGGTTTGATAAGTATTTTAATTTCTTCGCTTTGGTGTCGAGGCAAAGCGCGGGTTGAATTTTATCACTCAACACGCAGTGCTTCCAGAATTCGGCGATGTCTTAACTTAACACTAGGCTCCCTCTGCCTACCCCGCCACATACGTGATACTGCGTGAAGCTGAAAGCTGAAAAAAAACCAGTTATGTGCGAGTCGGACTCGCCACCCGTCCAAATTCAGGATTGTAAATCAACAGAAAATACAGCTTATAAAAGTTAATAAACTTAAGTTTGCACTCATTTTGTATAACATTAAACTACAGAATAAGCTTGTAATGATTTTTTTCTTTTTTAAAAATTTTCAGTTTACGAATTTTTTTCTTTATTTGTATTTTAAGTTGTCACTTCATGCCAAATGATGACCATAGGGCCACGGGAAGAACTCTGTAGGTTTTGACTACACGACGAATTTCGTATAAAATGCAGCAAAATGTGTGCAATGCATAAATGCTCGTACCTTTTAATAATAATAATAATAATAATTCTCTTTTTCATCTCACAAAACTTGGTCATAATAAATACACATTTGACAAAGAATCCAGTGGTGTACAGTAAAAAGCTAATGTGAGAGACTAGTGTCCATACTGGGTATATATAATACCTGTTTTACAGATCACCAGGCACTCACCCTTTCATAATCTACAACAAGAGTGGTTTCGAATAGAGAAAATATTAACTTGATTGCGCTTAAGCTTGATACCTCCACAAAATGTTGAGATAAATAGTCTTGACAGACGGACAGATCGGCAACAAAGCGATAAGGGTTTTTGAGGTAACGGAACCCTAAAAATGAAACAAAAAAAAAATAAAAATTCTGTTTTCAATGAATTATAAACTAGTGCGCATTCCACGCACGTCTCTGGCAAATTTTTAATCGTACAACTAACCGTTCGGCGAACCACATTCGAATGTGTGGGTAATTAGTGACATACAGACGGACCGCGTCTTTACCAGGAACCGTAATTAACCGCCGCCGCTGTACTCAGAAGTATGATGTCTTATAAAAAAAGCGACATTACCTGTAAATTTCCTTTTATGCCTTCACAATTAGCTTTAATTATTCTACGGTGGCGGTTGGAAGGTGTGTACTACAAAAGTATCAGCTATTTTATTCTTTGTTTTTTGTTTAAACTAAAATAGATAGATGTAGGTTTTTTTTTCTGGTATTGTCATTTCAAATTGTTTACTTTGTAATGCCGGTCTTAAAGGTTTCTATGTAAATGTCAATATTATCATTAACCTTTGGAATAAAACTTGCCATTTCACATGCAGTTTTAAGTGAAATCGGTTATAAAATTGAAATGGTTTTTTTTTCACCTGCATAGTGTATCCCATTATGTATGCAGGCAGAGAGAGCTTAGTGTTAAGACACTCCACTCCCAAGGCTTCGCCGAATTCTGGAGGCATTGACAACAAAGCGAAGAAATAACAATATTAAATATTTCATTTCCTCGAGTGGGAATCGAACCCACAATCGATCGCGTTTACAGTCACACTAACTTTAAGTGAAAAAAGTTATAAAATTAAAATTATCATACTATTTTGGTTTCTTTTAAATAATATTAATAAAAATGATAAAATAGCCAATCCCTAAACTCCGATGTAAATAAAAATAAAAATTGAAATCATTTAAATTGGGTTGAATAATAACATGAGATATGCAAAATCAGACAAACAAAAAACACCTTCACAAAATACAGAATAATATACAGATACAAGAATTCTACGAATTTCTAAGTCTTGGAAACCTTTTTGAGTTGTTTACTGTAAACAGTAGATTCACAGTAATATTTAAAATAATATGTTCATAATTTATGAACATTTATTTTTTTTTAGTTTTAACAAGCTAGGGCACAATGTTCTTTTATTGTAGTTGTTACTGGCGTTGGCCAAGAGGCCAGTCGTGGCGCAGGGGCACAAAGTGTGACTGTAAAACCGACTGGTTGTGAGTTCGATCCCCACTCGAGGAGATGAAATATTTACTTAAATTTATATTTCCATTTTTTCGCTCTGGTGTGGAGGCAAAGCGCAGCGTTAAGTTCTGCCACTCAACAAGCAATGCCTCCAGAATTCGGCAGAAAGTGGGGAACGAAGTGTCTTAACACTAACTACTAGGCTATGCTGGTTACAGCGTGAAGCTTATTTTATTTATTTTTACTGGCATTGCTTTGTGGAGTTATATACTGTCTTGTAAGTTTAACATTAGAATTATTTTATACAAGTATTCTACTTCGAACATACGCTCTTTTATTCACATGCTTGAGCCTTTTAATTGATTACGATCAATTATTATTATTATAATTTTTTTTATTTATTACTATCAAATATTCATACTAGTATATAAAAAACCACGATGGTTTGTCTTGAGTACCATAATTCGTCTAAATTATAGATTTAAATAATATTTCTGTAATAGTCGATTTAAACTCCCCTCATTAATTTTATTTCGTATTTTAGTGTCCAAGTTATTTATTTATAATAGTAAGGAACCATGTATGCCCTGGTGAGCTGTCCGTATTTGTTATTAGCTGATGAGGAAACTAATGTATTTTGAAACTAATTTATAATATTTAAAAAGAAAGTATGCGTTTCGTATGAAATTCGCCGCTTAATCAAAACCTACTATTACGAAATTTGGTAAGAAGTAAGAACTTGCAGGGCAAATAAATATAAACACCAAAAACTGAAATTTTATAGATGTTTAATAGAAAAAAATCATTACGATATTATAAATGTCATTCATTTATGAAAAACTTAAGTTTGTCAGTTTTTATTATATATATTGTAGGTACTTCCCGTTGACAATCCTGGAATTGGTACGCAACCCTCGGTATGCGAGTCCGACTCGCATTTGACTAGTTTTTTATTTTTCCCGATTGCTAAGGAAGGCTTATGTTTTCCCGACTGCTAAGGAAGGGTTATGTTTTTCGTGCGTATCTTGTATGTATGTATTATTCTTTATTACCTCATATCTCCAGAACCGCAGAACGGATTTACATAATTGAGGTATCGTTAGATTCGTATTAGCAGCCTAAGTGTTCTTAGATAGGTGACGTTAAATAAAAACAATCATGGCGGCTGTGGGACGCCATTGGACTTGGTGTAAAAAAAAAATTTCGTTTCGAATACCACAATATGGATCTCAAATTCAAGAGCTTACTACGAGGATTTCAAAAAGGTATATCATGATTATGATTACCATAATGAATTCTAACATAAAAAAATATTTGTAAAAACAAAAACCCCGACTATATAAAACTAAAAATAAAATAAACAAGCCCAATAGTTTATTAGGATTAACAGTCGGGACCTATAAGTAATTCTTCAATCAATAAAATCTTTACGAGGAACCTCACATAATTTAAAGAGGTCCCGACTGTTAATCCTAATAAACTATTGGACTTATTTATTTTCTTTTTAGTTTTATGCAGTCGGGGTTTTTGTTTTTCCAAATATTTTTTTTTCCCCCGTATCTTGTATGTATGTATGTATGTATGTAATATTCTTTATTATCTCATATCTCCAGAACCGCTGAACGGATTTATATAATTGAGGTATCGTTAGATTCATCTTTGCTGCCCAAGTGTTCTTAAATAGGTGACGTTAAAAAAAAAACAATCATGGCGGCTGTGGGACGCCATTGGACTTAGTGGAAAAAAATATTTTCGTTTGGAATACCACAATATGGATATCAAATTCAAGAACTCAATACGAGGATTTCAAAAAGGTATATAATTATTATCATTACCATAATGAATCCTAACCTAAAAGTGAAAAGTAAGTAAACAAGCCCAATAGATTATTAGGATTAACAGTCGGGACCTATAAGTAATTCTTCAATCAATAAAATCTTTACCAGGAACCCCGCATAATTTAAAGAGGTCCCGACTGCTAATCCTAATAAACTATTGGACTTGTCTTTCGTCTTTTTAGTTTAATGCAGTAGGGATTCTTGTTTTTATAAATATTTTTTATAATTTACAATTTAGAATGTTTTCCAATCCGTCAATATTTCTAATATATTTTCACAGTATAAAAATGATACTTCACGATCTTGGTTAAATATCAATTTTATACTGTGAAAATATATTAGAAATATTGAAATTAAGCAAATATGAAAACGTTTTGAGATAAAATCTTGAAAATAAATAATAACTAATATATTCTGTGCTGGTATTCTTTATGAAAACAAGTAAATAACAATAAATAATAAGCAAATATTTTAATACGGTGCTGGTACAAAAAATACTGTGCAATATATTTTCATTACTAAAGTAGGGTAATATTATATTGTTTTGTATTTAGGTCGCTCGATATAATTAGATAGGAATCATAATTATTTTGCTATAATAAATATCTACATAGTTATAGTTATTAAAATAAAATGTTTTACTAAAAGTTTATTTAGCACCCTTACAAAGTACAAGGCATCAATTTATTTTAATAGCAAACTGAAGGTAAATAGTACTAGCAATACGTAAAAAAGAGTACAGTATATATTTCTAGAGAGTTCGAAACAACGTTACAACACATAAACGAGAAAATGAGAAATGAGAAAATGAGAAACGAGAAATTATTTTGAAGAAAAAAACAACATTTCAGATACTGTTTGTGAGATATTATTATTTTCACCGTAGATAACCATTTTATTTTCATATTTTCAGATACACAAGTCAGATAAATCAACTACATATATGACAACAACCCGCATCTTTCTTCTGTGTTCTAATTATGTTTAATACTCATTATTAAATATATTTAGGAAAGTAAATTTTATTTATTATTTTTAATTATACTAGCTAGCTCTATATATTATTGTTTTGGTTATAAACAAAATCCTAAAAATGGTAGACAAAGAGAAAGCGTTCCTAGCGTTTCTTGACTTGACTTGACTTGACTTGACTGCGTTCTCCTGTTCTGCTATAATCTTGAGGCATAATATTTGAAACTTCATCTTCACAATTTTCTATTGTTATCGCGCATTATTTAAAAAATAATTAACGTACGAAGTGAATATTTACGTACAAAGTCCCTAAAATTCCTTTTTTAAAAGGTTAAAAAGAGATTTAATTCTAGGCGTGGTGCGAAGTTAGCATTACAGAAGCTTAACAGTTTCAAAGCCGAGTTTGATCCCTGTTGCATATGTCAATGAGCGTTATATTATTTTTACCTACATTCTAATTTTACATTTACATATCACTATTTATATATATATAATAAGGTATAAAAATATAGCAAAAAAAACCTCCAAAGTTCTAAACTTTGAAGGTTTTTTTTGCTCACTTAAATAAAGTTTTATTTATAAAAAAATATTATTTATTATTTTTTTTAAATGCCGTTGGAAAAAATTGTTAGCAAAATCGATAAGTTACCAATCTACATTTAAATATAAAAATCTTTTCTTATTGAATGACAGAGACAAGAAAAGATGAGATTTTACGTTTTATTTGTCCCCCGCTAACGAAGTTGCAAGCTACAAGATATTATATTAGATATATATATGTTCATGTATATATATTACTAGCGGCCCACTCGCGGCTTCGCCCGCATACCACCTATAATAATTTTATTATCTGCATTTGGCAACAGATTGATATATTTAATCATAAACAACTTTTTTTTTCATAATTCTGAGAAAGCGCAAGCACTATGTGGCCGTGTGGCTGTATGAGAGGACGTCGAGAGGATGTCATCGGTGGAAAGGGCATCACAGAGAAAGACCGCGTCAAATGACCGCGCTTTGCCTTGTTAACAGAGCGAAGACCTGTACCTACATAGTGGTCCCTGCTACCAAGAATGATATAAAAGTGGTCCTTGATCAAGAAAAAGTTGGGAGCCCCTGCTATACAGAAATTACACATTCTTTTTATTCCTTCACAATAATACATAATATATTTTTTAGAGAGAACTAAGATGGCGGCTGTGTTCTAGTTAGTTTGCAAATTTTTTTATAAAAATTAGTTATGGTGGCATAACTCCAACAGTTGGTATCGAGAACTTTTTTGTAGGTATTTTTTGTAGAGGTCCTGTCCTATATAAAACTGTAGTATATCTCTTTGCTCTATTGTCAATAATTTCCACTGCGTATAAGAATTTTTTCATGCGTGAATCTTTTAATGGTAAAATTATTTTCCAAATCGGTCCAGTACTTTCGATAGTTTTAGTATAGATATCGATGCACTTTCCCCTCACCCCCGCAGAGTTACTCGCTACGACGCACGAGGCCATACATACCACATTATTTTATTATGACATGATTTTCTTTAGATTGATATTTTTAAATTTGTTATATCTTTTGAATGGAATTCCCAATTTTAATAGATAATTTTATAGATATTGATGCGTCCTATAATACTGTATAACATTGTTTGTTCTATCATTAATAGTTTCCGCAGCGCATGCGATGACAGATTTTTTAAAACATTTTTTTCACACCTTGGGTTTATTATTGCATTTTTATTAGGGATCCCTAATTTTTTTTGAACATGTAATATAGCCTATGTTCGTCAGTAAAGATGCAGTGTTCTAATGGTGAAAGAATTTTTGGAATCGGTCCGGTAGTTTTAGTGTGAAAACAATACAAACATACATACAAAAATACAAATCTTTCCTCTTTATAATATTACTATAAAAGTATAGATACAAACAAATTCAAATGTTGACATATGTATTGCGTGTTCAAGATATTTCATATTAGGCAGAGGGAATATGCTAGATAGTTAAGATACTGCGTTCCCGATAAGATATTTACGTTCCCCACTTTCCTCCGAACTCCTGTGGCAGTGTGTGTTGAGTGACTCAATGCCACGCTTTGTCGCTGCTCGTTGATAGAGCGAGTAAATAAAAATACTAAATATTTCACTTTCCTCGAATGGAAATGGAACCTGCCTTGTGCCCATATGCCACGGTGCCAATATGGGTATTTTTTAAATTATTTTTTTGATGTGATATGTGAAAAATCAATAGTTCAAGTTATTTAAAACACAAGTTGTGTAGGATTGAAGAAAAGTGTCCTAAGGATCTCTCTTACGTGCCTATAAAATTTAAGGGTACTCTTCGATTTCTATGAAATTCCATTATCAAGTTGGGACTCGGTGGTAATGGGACGAATGGGAAAGTATTATACGATGTTTCATATAAATAATAATTTTTAAAATCGATCGAATAATTACGTAGAAATTGACGAACAAACATAAAAAATATATAGTTAACGTATAATTTAAAACGTCCGCCTTTTTGGAAAAAAAAACCGGTTGAAAACCTTCCATAAAGGAACTACAACTTGACATTATTTAGTGCATTTTTTAAAATACGTTTTAGGGTTCCTTATCCAAAGGATAAAACGGGACCCTATCAGTAAGCCTTCGCTGTCTGTCTGTACGTTTGTCACTAGGCTGTCTCTCATAAATCGTTATAGTTAGGCAGTTGAAATTTTGCACAGATGATGTATTTTTGTTGCCACTACAACAACAAAAACAAAAAAACAGAATAAAATAAATAATTAAGGAGACTTCAATACAACAAACGTATTTTTTTTTGCCGTTTTTAAAAATAATAGTACGAAACCCTTCGTGCGCGAGTCCAACTCGCACTTGGTCGATTTTGTCACATATAAAAAAAGCTATATATGTCGGCTTCGGTTGAACAAAATATTTTAGATACACGTACGGACACAGCTGGCCCTAAGGTAATGCAATGGTCATTTAATATATATAATTATACGTATATAATTACAGCTATAGAGTACAGGTTACAGGAAAAGCGTTAATCAGTACGTAGAAATAATATATACAGTACGTAGATATAATGTAATTGAAATTTATTTATCTAAATAATTAATACCACGCCAGTCGTGGCGCAGGGGCACAAGTGTGTGATGGTAAACACGACTGGTTGTGGGTTCCCGATGATTCCCGACGACGACCTCTATATATATACTCATATAAAAGCAAAAGTTTTTAGGTTACACAAAAAAAAATTAAACATTTAAAAATCTTAATTTCATCTTAAAGTTTATAGTATTAGTTATAGTAGTTACCTAGTCTCTCGTACACAGCAGGGGCCTAGTGTTAAGACACTCCGTTTTTACACTTTCCGCCGCATTCCGGAGGCATTGTATGTTGAGTTGTGGTACTCGCCGCCACGCTTTGCCTCGACACCAAAGCGAAGAAATGGAAATATAAATAAATATTTCATTTCTTCGAGTGGGGATCGAACCCACAACCAGTAGCGTTTACAGGCACACCTTTACCCATGCGTCACGACTGGCCTCTAGTAGTTACCTACAGTTTATTAAAACATAGATACAACTATATTAATTACAAAGATATTATTTGTATTGAGGCCAGTCGTGGCGCAGCGGCAGAAAGTGTGACTGTAAAACCGACTGGTTGTGGGTTCGATCCCCACTCGAGGAGATGAAATATTTACTTAAATTTATATTTCCGTTTCTTCGCTCTGGTATCGAGGCAAAGCGCGGCGTTGAGTTCTGCCACTCAACACGCAATACCTCCAGAATTCGGCAGAAAGTGGGGAACGGAGTGTCTTAACACTAGGTTCCCTCTGCCTACCCTGCTGTGTGCGGCATACAGCGTGAAGCTGATTTATTTTATTTATTTTTTTATATTATTTGTATAAATTTAAAAAACATTATCAAGAAATACGAGTATAGCATTTTAATTTATAATATTACCATAATAAAATAAAAAATAAGAAAGTGCTTTGGTGAGTTTTTAGTTTCATTTAAAAACTAAACATACTGTTTATATAAATGCCACATCAGGCATCCTAGATTTTTGATGAAGATAAGATTATGTTTTTGTTTAATTAAAAAAGTCTTTTTAATGCAATAAATAAACATATTTCTAAGAAGTGCAGTAAATATTGAGCAAGAACCAGATGTCAATCTATGAAAATTAAATTATAATTTTTAAAGCATTTAGCGGTAGGCCTTATATAAACGTGTTTGTATAATTATAGCGACATTAAAAAAAATTCTTAGTAAAATATAATTGGAAAACGCTTCTTACTATCGATTCATTATAAATTATAATTGATTATCTGTTGCGTAAATTAAATTATTTTATAAAACAAGTATCCAAGATCCATATTGAGGCCAGTCGTGGCGCAGCGGCACGATGTGTGACTGTAAAACCGACTGGCTGTGGGTTCGATCTCCACTCGAGGAGATGAAATATTTACTTAAA
Source organism: Heliconius hermathena (assembly GCA_013403705.1). NCBI lineage: Eukaryota > Metazoa > Arthropoda > Insecta > Lepidoptera > Nymphalidae > Heliconius > Heliconius hermathena. The sequence goes on from JAAIXJ010000118.1 coordinate 308,016, forward strand.
TTTATATTTCCATTTCTTCCCTCTGGTGTCGAGGCTAAGCGCGGCGTTGAGTTCTCCCACTCAACACGCAATGCCTCCAGAATTCGGCAGAAAGTGGGGAACGAAGTGTCTTAACACTAGGTTCCCTCTGCCTATCCTGCTGTGTGCGGGATACAGCGTGACGCAATTTTTTATTTTTTTTTTATTATTAAAGAACGTAACGTTTTTGTGGGCATTCGTGATTTTTTTCGGAATCTCATTAAAGCGTTTGCCGCCGTTGCCAAATATTTTGCAGAACAGTGTTATTTACTAGTAATTGTAACGAGAAACAATTTAGGCGTCTTTTTTTAATGTCAAATAATTAAAAGCAAAAAAATCCGATACAATAGTGATATGGAGTTTTTGTTTTCATGATGATAAAATGATGCTGGGTTGAGTTCCGCCACTCAGCATACATTGCCTCGAGAATTTGTCGGAAAATAGGGAACCGAGTGTCTTAACATTAGGTTCCCTCTTAGGCGATACAGCGTAAAGCTGAAATAAAAAAAATATTTATAAAATCTAAAACCCCGACTGCATAAAACTAAAAAGAAAATAAACAAGCCCAATAGTTTATTAGGATTAACAGTCGGGACCTCTTTAAATTATGCGGGGTTCCTGGTAAAGATTACTTATAGGTCCCGACTGTTAATCCTAATAAACTATTCCGCTTGTTTATTTTCTTTTTAGTTTTATATAGTCGGGGTTTTTGTTTTTTTAATATTTTTTATTTTTCACTTTTTTGTTAGGATTCATTATGGTAATGATAATCATGATATACCTTTTTGAAATCCTCGTATTGAGCTCTTGAATTTGATACTCATTTTTTTCACTAAGTCTAATGGGGTCCCACAGCCGCCATGATTGTTTTTTTTAACGTCACCTATCGAAGAACACTTGGGCTGCTAATACGAATCTAACGATACCTCTGTTGTAAATCTGTTCAGTGGTTCTGGAGATATGAGGTTATAAAGAATATTACATACATACATAATATATATACAGTAAAGATACGCGCGAAATACATAACCCTTCCTTAGCAGTCGGGAAAAAAAGAAAATAAAACTAAAATTATTTATTATTCATACAACAATACCTAAATGCCGACACGTGTATCTATACATAGCCGGTAGCAAAGTGCTTAAGCGATTTGGGTCAAGAGCATATCATGTAATCCTAAAGGGATTGGAATCGTGTTCAGTGGGTATTTTCAATTAAGGAGAATGTATTAAGCGTACGATTGAGGTTTATTAGGGTTCCGTACCTCAATAGAAAAAAAAGGATTTCTTATAGAATCGCTTTTTTTTATGGAAAAGACAAGGCAAACGAGCGTTCGGGTCGCCTGATGGTAAGTGATCACCGCCGCCCACGGCCCCGTGCAACACCAGAGGAGCTACAGGTGCGTTGCCTGCCTGTAAGGTGGGTTGGGCTCCGGAGCCCGGCATTACCTGATGCGAAACGCAGTGGCATAAAGCCACTACTTCACGCCGGTTTTAAATGCCGGGGGTGGTAATGATCCGGTCGAGTCTGCCCATGCGTGTTGCCATTGCTGGCGACGTGACTCTACCACACGTACTTTAGTCGCCTCTTCCTCCACCACCAGTACCAGAATGATCCTATTCTAGGCCGGGATCACACGGCATTGTTATCCGTCTATCCGTTTGTCGAGATCATTTTGACAGCGTGGAGATATCAAACTGCGTTCAATATCAAACATCCAGATGAAGTGTCGTGTCCAGTCGCGAAATTGCGAAACGAATTTGCGAATTTCATAGGAAATTCTATAAAGTACTTTAGCCATGGAAATAATATTTGGTATTGACCAATTATGAAATTGCGTACAAAGTGAAAACAATCAATAAAGGAAGAAAATATTTAAACAATATAGAGACGCAGGCGGTCATGGCGCAGTGGCTCAACGTGACTGTTGTGGGTTTGATTTCCACTCGGGGGGATAGAGCAGACCGAAAAAAAGTTAATACAAGCAACTTTTATAATTATTTCTTTATTATTAGAAATTAAAATCAAAAAAAATATATATTAGAGATAAAAATTACATTTTGAATATTGACAAAAGTAGTATAGCAATCAATGAATCAGCTTAAGCAGAGGGAAAATAGTGTTAAGACACTTCGTTCACCACTTTCCGCCGAATTTTACAATGCATTGCGTGTTGAGTGGCAAAATTGAACGTATATACAATATAGTAATCAATTTGTCAAAATTTAAAAGCGTTTTCCTTTTTTTCTACGACCAATGTGATATCAAAAATAAGCTTTCCTTGGGAAACCTCTATACCGATTATATAATATAATCTTTTCCATAAAAAAAAAACTCAACAACTTTAGTTACTGTAACTAAAAGCGATTGCTGCGAAAACTAAAAGTAGGGATAAGTCGCGAATTCGAGGAAACAGTTTGAAAGCCATCCATTGCTGCGATACCAGATAATTTATTATAACAGTATACTATTCTGCGAAACATACTCGTCTAATTTTCATGTCGGAATTTATAAGTTTTATCGAATAGGCTATTTCTAATGTAATATTTTTTTATTAAATGTGGGAAGGGAATTTGAGTCGTGGCGCAGGGGCACAAAGTGTGAGTAGGTAGGTTGTGGGTTCGATTCTCAGTCGAGGAAATGAAATATTAAATATTTTTATTTCTTCGATCTGGTGTTCAAAAATATTAAGCATTTTACTTAAATGATTATCAGTTTCACATATTCCGCACACAGCAGGGTAGGCAGAGGGAACTTAGTGTTAAGACACTCCGTTCCTCACTTTTTGCCGAGTTCTGGAGGCATTGCGTGTTGAGTGGCGGAACTCAACGCCGCGCTTTGCCTCGACATCAGAGCGAAGAAATGAGAATATAAATGTATATAAATGATTATCATTTTGTATGAACTTCATATTTCCTTGATTTTTGGTTCATGTCATTGACGTAATGTTGGTAACTCTAGCGCTTAAATTAAATTTCAACAAAATTACAAGAAAAAAAAACACTTTTGAAAAAATATTGAGAGCTAATTAACACATAAAACACGAAATACCTATAAATTACACATTTTTTTTTTTCATCTTAACACTGTATCCCGCACACAGCAGGGTAGGCAGAGGGAACCTAGTGTTAAGACACTCCGTTCCCCACTTTCTGCGGAATTCTGGAGGCATTGCATGTTAAGTGGCAGAACTCAACGCCGCGCTTTGCCTAGACACCAGAGCGAAGAAATGCAAATATAAATTAAAGTATAATAAATATTTCAACTCCTCGAGTGGGGATCGAACCCACAACCAGTCGATTTACGGTCACACTTTGTGCCCCTGCGCCACGACTGGCCTCAACAAATATTCCACAATAAATAAAATTAAATTCCCGTAGAAAGAAACAGGCCAAACAAACAACGATGGGTTTTTCTCCTAAACTATAACGCAACTCAAACATTCAATTGGGCACTTGTAAACAAATGTTACTTTTCTCCGAAGAATCCCGTCTATCTTTAGAGTTTCGCGTGTCGGACGAATTCCTCTCAGGAACTGCGAAACGTTGATCTCGTAATTAATGTTCTTTTAAAACGGACAAAGCTTCTTTTAAATTATGTTTCGCGTTTTAAAGAGCTAAAGAGTAGATTTATTTAATATTTTTGTAAAGTTTTATTTCACATTTAAGAAAGATAAATATTTATTTAGGTAACGTTTGAAATTTGATCGTAGCGGGATTTGAACCCGCGCCTCTTGGACGGCCTTGGATGGTTTTCAAGAGGTTTAAATCCCGCTACGTTAATTTTTTATTCGTTTCCTAAATGATTAGAAGCTTATTTAAGTTTCACTAGTTATTAATTGTTGTTTATTTACCGCGTATTTTACCGCGGTTTAACCGCGTATGTTGTTTGTTGGAAGTTTCATATTGAAAATTAATTTTAAACGAGCTGGGTACATTAAGTTCTCAATTTGTTCGTCGCTTTATTCATTATTTTGATTATGGATAAAATGTAAATTATGTATGTATATGTAATTAGTTTCACGCTGTATCCTTCACATTGCAGGATAGGCAGAGTAAACCTAGTGTTAATACATTCCCTTCCAATCAAAACATTTACGTTACCCGCTTTTCGCCGGTGTGTTGAGTGGCGGAACTGAACGTCGTTCTATTTTTTATTTAGTGAAGTATTACACTTTTTGAATTCGTAAATACAATATTGTATTTACATTTTATTTTCATGTTCTTTTTTTAAATGCGCTCAGATTTAGGTGGCTGATTTCTAAACTATACAATCTTTATTCTTTTCTTTTTATTCGAACTAGTAACCCATCAACACCTTAAAGCTATACACCTATGAAAGTCTTACCTACAACTGTATTTTATTAGTAAATCATAGATCCAGTGAGGCCAGTCGCGGCGCAGCGGCACAAAGTGTGACTGTAAAACCCACTGGTTGTGGGTTCGATCCCCACTCGAGGAGATGAAATATTTACTTAAATTTATATATCCATTTCATCGCTCTGTGTCGAGGGCAATCGCGGCGTTGAGTTCTGCTACCCAACACGCAATGTCTCCAGAATTCGGCAGAAAGTGGGGAACGGAGTGTCTTAGCACTTAGTTCCCTCTGCCTACCCTGCAGTGTGCGGGATACAGCGTGAAGCTGATTTATTTTGATTTATTCATAGATCTATTTGAAATGAAAACAAAGAACAGAAACCAATTTTCTTGTTTATGTGTCGGTCTCCAGGCACACGGACGATGGCACGAATAGAAACAAGCTAATTGAAAAAATAAATAATTCAAGGAAACTATAGTAATATCATGTAACATTTCTAGTAAAACGATTGTGAGCTGTACCTGGAATTTATACAAACAATAGTAATTTTCCGAGCGCAATGCAAAGTGATTCAGCATGTCAATCGATCTCTTCATGTGTGTTTTTTTTTATATTTTTAAGTTAGTTTTTAAATAACATTTTATTATCTATATATAGGAATAATAAAACTGTAACTCATCACTGTCTGTACGTGGCATTTATCAATGTATTTTTTTTAATTTTTTTGTCTTTTTGACTGTGCGTTTGTTCTAGCTAATCTCAGAAATGGCTTTCGATTTAAACGCAATTTTTGCTACTTCTCAACTTCTCTTCACAATTATTAGTTTGTTTTTTTTTTCATAAATAAAATCGGTTTATAAATAAGAAAGTGATGTCAATACAAAGAATTGTATAGACATAATATTGCATAAAAATAAGTGTTTTATTGAACTATCTGAAATTTTAGTTATCAACTTATGGATGTTATCTTTAAAATGATAATAATAAAATAAATTGTTGTAATGTACATGCGGGCGAAGCCGCGAATTATTTTTAAAATTGACACCTGAATAAACTTTTCCGTGATATTTTTTATTGATATATAATAATATAATAAGTTTAATCACGTCAATTAAGCAAAAAATTCTACTAAATCTGTGAATAATATAGACACGTTAAGAACTTTTTGAAGTAACAACAATTTCTTTTATGGAATAAAAAGGAGGAGGAAGATATAACCATTTTGTCTTCTGCCTTCTGCCTAGGTATAATACCAAAAATATTTAAAAAAAAAAAAAAAAATTACCTACATCTACAATTTTTTTATATAAAGAAAAATAAAATAATCGGTCTAAACGATCTACGGTTTCGATTTAGTTAAACTAGTACTAGATTTAGTAAAACTAATCGAAACCGTAATTTTTTTTTTGTCATAAATAAGTATATGAAATGATGAGAACCACCACCGTAACTGACGTTATATAATGAGAAATCGATATCCTAAAAAGATTTTACTTTTTTATCGTTAGCGAGCGCAACAGGCAAAGCCTCTAATCAAATAATAAATACCTCTAATCTAACAATGTACAAATAAATATGATTTAAAAAAAATATAATTTTTGTATTGATAATAAAATAAAATACATAAATAATAAATATAAACAAAATTTCTAAATTTATAAACAAGAATCTTTGCTTAATTTTTTTTTATAAGTGAAAGGGACCAAAATTATGTAATATGGCGCCAAATACTCGAGCGTTAAGTAACCACAACACAGCTCTCTATTTTATTGCTGTCGAAATATGGCGGCTATACACGTGGAGGCCAGCTGTCGTTGCGGATCATTGATGTCAAAAGTGATTGCGGAAAAGTAAAAGTTAGTGTTAGTCCCCTCTTTTTAGTATTAAACGGTACAAATTTAATGTAAAATATTTATAAATAAAAAGAAATCAGTTTCTTTCTTTGTGGAGTATAAAGGAGAAGTATTTTTTACTTGCTATTTTTTACTAACTCGATTTTTTTTATTCGATTATAGATACCTTTTAGATTTTATATTGCCGTTTTAACATGTATGTATGTATGTATAGACAAAATATATTATTTAGTATTTTTATGTTTTTGAATCATCAAATCCGTCTAAAATGTTAGATCAAAAAAATATTTTCACAATCAAACAGAAAAAATTGTTGTTAGTTCATTCGACGGACCAGAAGTATTAGATTGATGGAAATCCTGAAATATTGGTCTGAAAACATAATAATTTTTTTATGAAATTTTCTTTTTTTATTCTGTGCTCATATTTCATATGTTTTATGCTGTATTTGTTTTTTTTTTTTTGCTTTTTAAAAAAAGTTGCAACTTATAAACAGAGAAATGACTAATGAACTGGTTAGGATCTTTTCGTGTTACCTATAAATATGATATATACATTGGTGGTATTGATATAATTTATAATTTAGTCCTTCTTGGAACAACCGACCTTTACTACTATTACCCTTCTAATACATTTTTTCTGTTTTAATTTGTAAACCGGGTTCGAGTTCTGTTTAAATTGTATAAATAACTAGGTAGCGAGAAAGAAAACCTAGTATTAAAAAACACCCTTCCCTCGTTTTCCGCCTCAATTTTCGAGATATTGGTTATTGAATATGAAAATTACTCATTAACCCTAATAGGAATCGAACCTACCACCGCGCCGTCACGTTGACAGCTAACATGATGTGCCGGTACGCCACGATGGCCTCAAAATAGAAATCGAAAATAAAAATCGGCTTTAAAAAACTTCAAAAATCGATACCAAAAGCGGTTACCAAAATGCAAAGAATAGAGCAATGTCTCACAAGATTCTCTTATCTACCTATTCACATATGTATTGTATACAAAAAAGAATAATATTTTTTTTCTTTCAACAACAAGGGAATTCTGAATATTTTTATGTTTTGTACTTTTCTGCTCATCCGTACACTGAATATAAAGAAACTTAGGCCGGCGCGGTGGCGCATGTCACACGCGTCGTTCGCGGAATATCATTCCACTTTATTGTCCTTATATAATTACTACGTGTAATCTAATTACTATTTTATATAGAAAATCAATTATTTCTAAGTAAGTAAGTAAAAAAGTAAACAAAATTAAGTGTTTTTAATTTAATTATAGGTTAGGTTAGCTACTTGTTTATATTGTAGAAATATAAAAATTTTGTCATTATTAATTTTTTAATTTTAAATTTTCTTGGAAAATCTATGCAAAGACTTTTCTGACTGTTTATTTATTCTTTTATTTTATTTATTAAAATTTAAAGTTAAATACTGATAAAGTTCAATATCATATCACGTGAATACTCGACTGGAAAGACGATGGTTGTGTGTTCGATTTCCACTCGCGTGTAAGATTATATTACTTTAATGCTTTGAAAATTCGGTGGAATTTGGGAAGTGGACTGGTTAACAACAGGTTCCCTCTGCCTACCCTGTATGCCGGATACCTAAACCCTATTTACAGCTACTTAAGCTTAGCTTTAAGATAATGAGAAAATAAAGTCAGTAAGTACCTACTATATATACAGTATAACTTACTCATTTCGACAGAATGTAATATTTTACGATAAAAAACCATAGTCTCAGTTCAACGATTACAATCGTATACCAAAGAACATGGTGTTCAAATAAAAGTGTTTTTTTTTACCTTTGAAGTACTTAAATGGGATTTAGGGGGAACAAGGGAACATCTCAATTGGCAGATGTTCGGAAGTGTCGGCTTGAGGGGTGGATAAACTTTTTTCTACATTTATATTATTATTTCCTGTCGTATCTATAGATTATTAGATAACCAATTGACTCGTACTATACGCGTTGCCATAGCAACAGTTGATATTGTCAAACATGGTTGAGGGCTATGTTTATTTTATTAATTTTTAATTTAGAGCATTATTGTTAAAAATAGCATTCTCCATTCCTTCTTTCCTTCTCTGTATAAACTGTCCTATTAATATTATTAATGTGATATTTTGTGAGGATGGATGTTTGTTTTACACTCAAAAACTACTGAACAGATTTAGATGAAACTTCACAGCAATATGGCCTATACATCAGGATAATACATAGGCTACTATATAAATATATATTTTTTACTATATAATAAATTTGTCTGTTGCATAACAATAAATATAACTTCAAGCGGGGGAAGCCGCGTTTGGGTCGCTGTGCCAAATTTGATATTCCTCCGTCCACATAATTTTCATGAAAAGGGCAATTTTTTATCAGCTTCACGCTGTATCCCGCACAGTGTAAAGACGCTACGTTCCCCGTTTTCCGTCGAATTTTTCAAGACATTGCGTGTTGGGTGGCGGAGCTCAAAACGGATGGATAAAATTTTTGCTTCATATATTAACTTCATAGATGTATAAATTATTCCTACGTATATTGCAGTGATGCAGTCTCAGTGATATAACGAATAAACAACGTTTACACACGGTGGCGGTCAGGCAGTTGACTCTCGAGTCTCGATTGGATTTTGAAATGTACAATGTTTGTGAGACCAGTCGCGTCAATGTTTGTGAGACAGGTCGTAGGTTCGATTTCCACTTGAAGAAATAAAATTTTTAATATTTCCATTCTCTTCGCCTATATGCCTGCTATATGCGGGATACAGTGTCAAGATGATAAAAAAACGATATTTAATTATTTATTATTAAACTTTAAAAACTAATTACATATAATTTTCATATATTTGATTATGGTAGATTTATTTGTACTATAGTACAGTACGTAATGCACATAGTAAATGAAACACCAATAAGCTATCGAGCTATTAAAGTACCAGACGAAAACTCGTTAAAATAACTTTCTCCGTATATCTAACAAAAGGGCGCCTCGGTGAGCTTAATCCATTAACGTGTCTGTACTCTGTGGCTGTGTAGGTATAGTAGAATCGACGAGTCGTGGCCGCTATGAATTTAATATTAGATAAATCCGCAGATTAGATTTTAGAATTTCTCGTATTTTTCATTATATTTTCACGAGCGTACAATACGCAAAAATTGAGAAGACTTAACTATAAGAAGGCCACGACTCATCGTCTGTACTGTAGAAACCAACTAAGTTGTGGGCGATCTACGCTGGGCGCCTCGTTACAAAATAGACCACGAAGTGAATGAACCCCCGTTTATGGGTGCCCGTCGGATAGAAATAGGGACCGAAATGATTGATAGCCCCAAATGAAAGTGAACTAACTAATCTCGATCTGTGTGTGCGACTGTCTGTGGATGGCGTAACCACATCGGCTGGCAAAGAATATATTTTATATAAATTAACAACAATGCCTTGAGTTATTTCTCAGAAGCGGCAAGGTTGGTTGTTCTGGGAAGTGCGGGCGCGCCGTCGAGCGTCGAGCGGAGCGGGCCTCGCCACCTCAGCCGCAGCCCGCCACCAGTCGACTATCGCACACGACGGAGGCACTACGGCTCTCCGGCCCTCCCTCGAACTTTCACCTCCCGCGATATCTTCATCTGTGATAAACACCAAGTGAAATTGAATGTGCTTTCCTAGAAGAGATTTCTGCGACGGCACGCGGACGGACGGCCGCCGGCGAAGTCGATTTCTGCAAATTAATTTCTCCCGTGCATTTCGCTTCCACGAAACAGCTTGCGAAGAGTTTACCGAGAAGCGAAGCGATAAAGTGGAATTTATGAAATATCAGTAATTATAAGTGAACTGTGTTTCCGTGTTCTGTTGTTACTTACGGCGTCTACATTGGATCCCAACCAGATTGCACCCCCAATGGTGGTCAAGCTACCAGGTAAGAACTAAGAATTAACTTTACTGATTTTACAACATGTTTCAAAACTTTTAAATATTTTTGATTATTTTTTTAGATTATTATTTTAAAACGTATGACACGTTTTAAAATAATAATCTAAAAAATAAATGTCATCTTGTTTAAATAAGAACGTGAATACAGTATCCATTTAAATAAATGTGGCGCCAAATGATATCAGAAAGGTCTTTAGGTCATCTACATTATGCTTCGTTTGCCTGTTTTACAGATGGACAGTTCAATCATTAATATTATATGATTTTACCATAAGTAAAGATATGATACTTTCTAATTTTATATATATATATANTATATATTATTAAAAAAATCGAACCACACTTTGTACCACTGCGCCACGACTGGCCAGCTAAACTTTCATTTAGAAATTTTATTCTTAGTATCTGTGATGGCTTAAAAAGGTTAACAACTGGCTCACCTTGGCGCGAATCTTTTTAAAAAGTAGGCAAACAACATGTTTTTCTTGTTTACAGAAATTATTAATAACATATGTATGTACCTTAGCGTGTATTATAATAATAATGACCGTTTAAAAAAAATTATACACGTTTCTATGGAATTATATATAATAATTATTATCAGATAATAACGATAATTATTTATACAGAATAAACAAATTTTATTTTTATGATTAAATATGATTTTTTTTGTTTAGTTCTTTAGTATTTACGTTTTCTAATAAATAACAATAGAGACAAATGCTATATAATTTTAATTAATAGGCATAAGTTCTAATAGGCATAAGTTCGATTCCCACTTGAGGGAGTAAATTATTATTTATTAATATGTTAATTTTCATTGAGTTCCAGCTCTCAACATATAATACCTCGAAAATTCAGAAAAAACGGAGTGTTTTAACTGTAGGTTCCCTCAGCCTAAAAAACTAGGCCTATATATAAATATAATATATGCCTCTATACATATATATATATATATATANATATATATATATATATATATACATACGCAATAAGTTAGAATACTGTTTTTTTAATATAAATTATCTGTTGTCTCCATTTTGTCTCCATTAATATGAAAACACGTAAGTAGTAACTAACAGTTATTTCACTTAATCGCTTCTTAGTATTTATTATAGAGGCGGAAGTGTTATTATCTTTTCCTAGTAGTTACTGTGCTATCCGTTGCAAATGGCTACCAATGTGTGTTTTCCTATTGAAGTTGAACTATAAATTTATATAAGTATTTAATATCGGTTGAGATGGCACGTGGCGCGTAAACGCGACTGGTTGTGGATTCGATTGTCACTCGAGGAAATTTTCATTTTTTGCTCTGGTGTTGAGTTTTGCCATTCAATACGCAATGCCTCCAGAATTCGGCAGAAAATGGGGAACGGAGTGTCTTAACCCTAGATTTCCCTCTGCCTAAACTGTTACAAGAAACGTAGAGCTGATTTTATTTATTTATTATCACATCGTTTATATCGTTTATTATATTGATAAGGGATTAAAATAAGAGATTGGAGATAAGGAAAGTTGTCGCAAATAATGACGTCATTCATACTAGTGCTAATTCAAAGTAAATAAATTAAACAGTACTCTGTAAACGTTTCTATTTGCAGAAGAAAGTCTAACGGCACAATTTTGATAAGCACGCAATGTTATTTTTAGTTATTTTATTATTATTATTATTTTCTTTTTAGTTCCCACTATTATTAATAATTTCTTCTTATTTTTTAGCTTCACGCTGTATCATTTGCGTAGGGTAGAGAGAGGAACCTGTTAGACATTATTATGTTGAGACACTCCGTTTACCGATTCCCGCCGATGGAGGCTTTGCGTGTTGTGTGGCGGAACTCAACACGCTTTGCCACGTTACCATATTTAATAACAGTATTAAATATTCCATTTTCTCCTATAAACAATTATAAACGATAAACAATTTGGACACATATTATTTATCGTTTTTATTTTTATAGAAATATTGTCGGCATAGTCTAGAGCTGTACATAACTTTATTTTATTTTGAATATAAAGACTGAAAAATATAATAAAACTGAAACATATATTTTTTATCTTTCGGGTTTAGCTGAAAATCAATAAATAGACCACATTCTCAAAAAAAATTTATAGATAGATGTAACAAAATGCAGAAGTTTTTAAAAATAGATCTTGCAAGGGTGGACTTATTGCTAATAGCAATCTCTCATACAGACAACCCTTGAAGAGAAGAATTTAGTCTTGGCAGATACGACTTAGTGCAAAGAATATTAAAATACTAAAAAAATATATAATAACTTGATCGTATTTAGAGATATAATCTCTACAGACTCAAACACAGCTTCGCGAGCTTAAACTTATTTGTATATTATATATAAAAGTATTATATACTAAAATAAGTTTAACAAACCAGTCGTAGCATAGTAGTCCAAGCTTGAAAAAAAACGTACACAGTACCCTATGTCCTTTCTAATACCTCTAAGAATATGTGTACAAAATTTCATGATAATCGGTCGAGTAGTTGCGACGTGAAAGCGTAACAAACACACTTACATTCACATTTATAATATAAGTAAGATGTTACAGGCATCCACAATAAACATATCTAAAGTAACATAATATTAAAGTATCAGCTTTGGCGCCCTGTAAAACTATATTTTATTGCAATAGTAGGTACTCAACCAGACGGTTTGTTTTGTCAACCTCGTCTGTCTGTCGTACACCAATAAACGTTATCGTATTCGATTTTATATTTTACTAAGAATTTTATAGTGTTTTGAATATGTCATTGAAGCAAATATGATAATGGGAGAAATCGGAGTGTCATAACATTAGATTCTCTGTGCCTATCTTATTATGTGTGGGAAAGGTGATAAATAATAATAATAATGATCAATTTCACGCTTTAACCCGCTACCAGGGTAGGAAGAGGGGACGCAAATGTGAAAACATTCCGTTCCCCATGTTCCGTTCGAATTTTCAAGACTGTGTTGAATGGCGGAACTCAACGTCGCGCTTTGTCTGTTGGAGCGAGAAAATAAAAATAAATTCTATTATAACCTAGGGTAGGGATCAAACCTACAACCGTTGCGTTTACAAGGTAGACAACAACAAAACAACAAAAACACGTAGACAACATCAAGGCGGTGTTAAGGAGAAAGTGTAAAACTATAAATAGCTATTTGAGGTTAATAAAAAAAAATGCTTAAGGCTTTTGTCTAAAAATTATTATTAAATTTTCTTTTACTTTGTTTAAATTTTCTCACGGTTACTCGCAAGTGGACAGAAAAACGAGTGCTTCATACACTTTCACTATAATTAAAAAAATAGCTTCCACCTTCTTTTAATATTTATTTAATTATATACGTAGATGGTAAACTGTTACGTCGTAAATTGCTTAATGAAGCAATATTTTACAAAGTTTTTTTCTTTTATCTTTTTGCATTATTATTGATTGCCAATAATAAAGAATGTATAATAGCTGTTGTTTTTTCTTTTGCATAATTTAATGTTATGAATATGTCTAAGTAATCTAATGTAAAGTAGTTGAGAAATAGGTTAAATTTCGCAGAAAATCTCGTATTGATTACTTCCTTTGAGGGGAATACCTATAGGTATTAAATGATGTTCTTTTCTGGTCTGTCAATGATTTTGAATTTTTTTCCATTTTTTGCTGGGTTTTACGGGTGGTCCGAGTCCACCCCAGAATAGTCCTGTGCCTACCACAGAAATATTACTAATAAAAAGTTTGCCCTAAAAATTAAAAAAATAACGTTTACACGAACAAAACTGTACAAAGCTAAAATCCAGGCCAGAAAACATATTTAGCTACGCCCATAGTTACACTGCATGAGAAATCTGACAATATAAAAAAAATGCGATATATAACTAGATTTTCTGGTTTTAGTATACAAAAAGATTCCTCTCTGGAAATCTTATATTTAACTATTCTATTCATATTCGATTATAATTACAATAGCAATTCAATACAATACTACTTAATTTACATACAAACAAACGCTTACATTCCTCTACGATATATTAAACATTTGATAGCCTTTGTTTTAATCGAGTAGGTATCAGTTAAATACATACATATAATACAATCAGCTTCACGCTGTATCCCGCATTCTTTATTTCATCCTCGAGTGGGGATCAAACCCACAACCAGTCGGTTTTACAGACACACTTTGTGCCACTGCGCCACAGCTGGCATCCTACATATAATACATTTAATTAAATTAACTTTAAGCCAGCTTTACCAGCGTGTGACTGTAAACGCGACAGGTTGTGGGTTCAATTTCCACTCGAGAAAATGAAAAATTTAATATTTTCATTTTCTTCTAATACTAGGTTCCCATGTTTCCATATACATACAGCGTGAAACTAAAAAAAAATAAACACTTCAAACAGATAGCAACTCCAACTACATAACCAAACGCGAATCAACTTCCTTGACATAATTATAAGATTAAAATTCTTAGAATTTCTATGAAGCGACCACAATAAACAAGACGTAGAAATAACGAAGGCCAACAACAGAATGGATCGAGAGGCACTTAGGAGCTTAAAAATAGATGGTAAAAAACGCCATTGTCTCTGAAGATATAAATGCATGGTTCCCGGTATTCGATTTACCTGTTCCCGGTAAATGAGAACAATGTGCGATTGTTCGTGGTCGGTCGGGTGGGGCGGTGGTCGCCGATTTGAATATCGACAGCTAGCGACGAGTCCGTTTGAATTCTTATCGTGTAAATCGATTTTGAATGCCCATGTTAGAAGGAAAAGTGTAATAATATATTGTCAGAGGCAGAGGGTACCTGGTGTTATGACGCTCCATTCCCCATTTGGTAACAAGAGGAACCGCGGCGTTGTGTTTCGTCATTTAATTTGTGTCGAACGGAGTGACTTAACCCAATTAGCTTCTAAATAACCTGCAATATGAATATTTATATATACAACGTGAAACTAATCACTATTCTAGAAAAAAGAACATAGCTATTGTAAAATTGAAATATAAAAATTCAAAAAGTTGTGGAAAACCCATTCAGATAAATGGATAACTCAATTTCCGTGAAAGATAAATTTATTTATTCCAAAAACTTTATGAGTAAATGTCATTGAAACATTTTAAAATAAAACGCGGTTATAAAAAGCAAAAATAATTGAGGCAATAAAAATAAATATGATAAAACAAACACACAGTAAATATTCTGTGAATATATCACATATATTAATACATTCTACGTATCTAAGTTATTTGAGGCCAGTCATGGTGCAGAGGCACAAAGCGTGACTGTAAACGCGACTGGTTGTGGGTTCAATTCTTACTCGAGGATATGAATTATTTACTTATTTAATCTTATATTTCCATTTCCTTACTCTGGTGTCGTGTTAAGTTCCGCTGCTCAACACGCGATGCCACCAGAATTCGGCGGAAAATGGGGAATGGAGTGTCTTAACACTAGGTTCCCTCTGCCTACCCTGTTGTGTGCAGAATATAGCGTGAAGCTGGTTTTATAAATTTTAATTGAAGCAATAAATACGATAAGCCAGACTGTAATATATTCTGTGCTATATACATATAATATTAATGAATTCTACGTATCATGCGATTACGAGACACGTTTAAATAGCTCAATGGGTGACTTTATTGCAAAACTTTTGTGACTTCCGCCCATTTGGACTGGGCATTTATTGTTTGTGCTCGTGATATGGTTGTAAACATATTATTATTATTATATTTCCCTTTCTTATTCTTGGAAAAGAACCCAGTCCTTTGGAAGGCTTGCGTGGGACACAGGTCAATCACGTAGAGGCCCCTTCAGCCGGAATACATCTCTAGGTAACCAAAGGTCCCAACCCAGAGATGGTCGCCAAATTCGAATATGGAAAATATGGAAATCTAAACTAGAACTATGGGATGGAATTTGGATGGACTGGCTACTGGGCTATTGAGTGAGACTAATGGACGTCCGCCTTTACAATAGTCTCAAATTGAATGGTTGGTGGATGGTGACTCGCCTCCCTCTAGATGGGCCCTCACAAAGCGGCGTAGTGCCTCGGGTTTAACATCGGCGTGGTCGACTAAGGGTTTCACCATTACGAGGAGCTCGTAAGCAGGTTTCCCCGCTATTACGCAGATTGAGCACTTTCACAAGATAAACCAGAAGTGGGGTATAGATTAAAATTCCCCTCCTAAGGACTCAGGTCCGTGGGGTCGCCAATCCCCAACAGCTCGCCACAAGCTGCCCTGCTGGTTTATTATTTTTATTAGTACGAATCTAACAATATTTTTTTAGTTGGGCACCACACAGCACTAGACAGACAGGTGTCCCACCACTAGACAGACAGATAAAATATAAGACACTGCGTTCTCCATTTTCTGCCGAATTCTGGAGGCAATATTAAAGAATGATATTTTTTGATATCAATTCCTCGAGTGGGAATCAAATCCATAACCTGTTGCGTTTACAGTCAAACATTTGTACCCCTGGGCAACGACTGGCCTCGAAAAATAACAATTTTAGGAAATTTATCTTATAGAATTTAATATTATATATTAGGATAACTTGGACCACCCAAGATGTTGTTCTAAATAAGCAGAAAATGAAAGATAGGGCGTAAAATTCGCTTATTCTTAAAATAATAATATAATGTAAAGATTTTGAATTAAATTTCATATTCTTCTAAAAGAGACCTTTTAGAAAAATATGAATTTTAATTCAAAATCTTCTATTATAAAACAAACAAACTAGATTCAAATAAGTCTTATAATTACAGAAGGAACTTTGTAACGTATAGCCGTAGCTCAGTTTACTTTCATACGATATAGAGAAATGTTCATAGTAAGAGATAATATTTGATCTGAAGTATGTATGTAGCTGGAATTATAGAGGAACTTGCTTCTACTAAAACATTTCTGGTTTATTTCTTATCGAAAATGCATGTATTTTCGTCGGAATCGAAAACAAACAAACTAATAAGCGAAAACGGATATTAGTAATTAATAGATATGCAAGTAAATTTCAAATATTGTAGTTAGTTAAGTGCGAGTCGGAGTCACCCACCGAGGTTCTGTACGAATTTCTGTACGTCAACGGGAAGTACAATTAATAAAAGTTGACAAACTTAAGTTTTTGGGCATATGCATTTATTTTGTATAAAATAAAATGAATTACAGATATAAGTTTATAATGATTTATTTCTCTAAAAAATACCGATAAATTTCCACTTTTTTTGATATTTTTCTTTATTTGTATTATAGGTTCTCACGTCGTGTCCCAATTTTATAACTATAGGTTCACAGGAAGTACTTTATATAGGTTTTGATTACACGACGAATTTCATATAAAATCTAGCAAAATAGGTGCTCGTACCTTTTGATTACGTTTTCTTAGAGGTTTGATTTTTCTATATTTCAAGGCACCTGAATATTTGATATTCATTTCAGAGTCATACCTCCACGTGATTTCGAGATAAATGACAGATTTGACGTCTAGACAGACAGACAACAAAGTGATCCTATAAGGGTTTCGTTTTTATATTTTAAAGTACGGAACCCTAAAAATAATATTTAAATGAGAGTTTCAATGAAAACCTCGTATTTCTGGTTTAAGTTCTTACAATATATTTTTAAATACGCCGCTTTGAGTCGTGTCCACAGCTGCAAAGGACACCTTGGCATTATAAATTGATCTGTAGAAAGCTGTTTTATCGTCAGTAAAATGGATGTGCTCATTCTTAAATAATAACAAAAAGTGCACAGGAGGTCGTTGTGGGTTCGATTGCCATTCGTGGCAATGAATTGTTATTTTTTTAATATTTTCATGTCTTTGCTCTGGTTCTAATGTAAAAGCGCGGCGTTAAATTCCGCCACCCAACATGCAATGCCTCGAAAAATTCAGCGAAAAGTGGAGAACGAGTGTCTTAACACCGGCTCTTTCCCTAATCTGCTATATATGGAATGATTTCGGAAATTGAGGCCGGTCGTGGCGCAGCGGCACGAGGTGTGACTGCAAAACCGACTGGTTGTGGGTTCGATCCCCACTCGAGGAGATGAAATATTTACTTAAATTTATATTTCCATTTCTTCGCTCTGGTGTCGAGGTTAAGCGCGGCGTTGAGTTCTGCCACTCAACACGCAATGCCTCCAGAATTCGGCAGAAAGTGGGGAACGGAGTGTCTTAACACTAGGTTCCCTCTGCCTACCCTGCTGTGTGCGGGATACAGCGTGAAGCTAATTTAATTTCGGAAAACAAAAAGCAGGACAAATACGTCGGTAAACATAAAAGGATAAAAATACATACATTTACGGGCGTAAATTCTAATAAAAAAAAACGTTTTTATCCGCCATAACTCCACGCCGCCATGGTTTTATAGCGAGTGCACTTGCATAATGTAGCTATATTCCTAGAAGCTGTTATCGACATTGTGCCTAGGGCCGTGCTAGGTTTATCTCGTAAATTTGCTTTTACGCGAATAGCGTACGATTATTTTAATTGTAATGTTTTTTGTCACGTTTTTTTTTCACGCTGTATCCAGCATGTGGCTGGTAGGCAGAGGGAACCTAGTGTTAAGATACTTCCGTTCCCCACTTTCTGCCGTATTCTGGAGGCATTGTGTGTTGAGTGTCAGAATTTAATCCCGATATTTGCCTCTACACTAGAGCTAGGAAATGTTAATAATAAATACTTCACTTCCTCGAGTGGGAATCGAACTCACAACATGTTGCGTTAACCTTAATTTTCAGAATATGGATATTGTCCGAAAATAGAAATCTTATTAGAACACAAGCAATTCAAATTAATAAACAAAAAAATTAATAAACAAAAAAATTTAAGCGGGCGAAGCCGCGAGCGGGTCGCTAGTAAAAAAACAAAATTACACTACATAACTCACTACTACCAACATAACTCACTACTAATACATATATTACCCACATGTAAAGAATTCCTATGACTTAGATAACAAATACTATTCGAGACAAGATTGATACGTCCCGTCGTCAACTCTTTGAAGTCTGGAGTAAGAGGACTAACGAGGGCAAAATATTACCACAACTTCCTCTCACTTCGTCTGTGTCCCAGTGAAGTGGTTCAAAGTTGATTTAGCAACTAGGCAAATAGAATTCTGAATACAAGATTTGCTTATAAAACGTACGAAAGATATTTACGTTTATAAAAAACATAAATGAGAAGATATACTCGCTATTATGTGCTTCTTATTATTTTTTTACGCTTCACGCTGTATCCCACATGTAGCAGGGAACCTAGTTTTAAAACACTTGGTTTTTGCGTGTTGAGAGGCAGACTCAACGCCGCGCTTTGCTTTGTTACCAGAACGAAGAAATCATGAAATACTGATAAATAATAATTTAAAATGATATAATAATCCAAAAACCTAAAGAATGTTAATAAATAAAATTATTTAAATAATTATCTAAATGTTAAAATTAAAATAAAAATAAAAAAATCAGTTTCACGCTGTATCCCGCACACAGCAGGGTAGGCAGAGGGAACCTAGTGTTAAGACACTCCGTTCCCCACTTTCTGCCGAATTCTGGAATCATTGCGTGTTGAGGGGCAGAACTCAACGCCGCGCTTAACCTCGACACCAGAGCGAAGAAATGGAAATATAAATTTAAGTAAATATTTCATCTCCTCGAGTGGGGATCGAACCCACAACCAGTCGGTTTTGCAGTCACACCTCGTGCCGCTGCGCCACGACCGGCCTCAATGTTGCTAAGAAATCATCTAAATGTTGATAAATAATAATTTAAAAATGAAATAATAATCCAAAAACCTAAAAAATGTTAATAAATAATAATCCTATGTCTAAATAAATTTTAATGAAATTAAAGCTAAAATTAAATTATGTTAATTTAAAAACATGAATTTCTTTCACGTGTAACGTTTGTTTCACATTAGATATCAAAACATTTTTTGTGACTTCTATTTCTTTCAAATCGATTGATGTCTTGGCATTTAGTTTGGGGGTCACGTCGGTCAATGCTTAAAATAGAAAAAAGTATTCTCAACGTGACGGGCAACACATCGATTTTAAGTGTCACTGACGTGACATCTAATGAAATATAATATATGTAGTTACACAAACCGTGACTGTACGCGACTGGTTGTGGGTTCGAATCCCACTCGAGAAAATAAAATATTTAATGTTTTCATTTTCTTCGTTCTGGTGTCGAGGCAAATCGAGGCGTTGATTCACTCCACTTCACACGCAACCCGGCGACCTGAATTCCGTGGGAGTTGGGGAGCGGAGTGTCGTAACACTATGTCAGCGTTAAAAAAATAAAATAAAGTATAAGTGTAGTTATTATCTAGATATAATACATTTTACAAAAAGGTGGATCAGGAAAAAGCGTTTAAACAAAATGCTATTGACATATAAATCAAATCTCGCTATGGATTCTACCATTAGAGATAAATTCGATTATGCGATATTCCGAATGTAGTACACATTTCACGGTATTTCCAAATCTTAACTAAAAGATTGAAATAACGATAATTTTGGCTCTCTTAGTAAGTGAAAAGTTAAAAAAAAAAGTTGCATATTTATAATATTATCTGTTGTTAGCATAAGTTGTAACAAGCACAATAAGTTGTGACAAGATAAAAATGTATAAAAATTTCAACGTAGCTTGATGAGAACGTATGGCTTAGTGGTCAGAGCGCCCGGTCGGTTTCCAGGAGGCGCGGGTTCGAGTCCCGCTACGTTCAAATTTTTATACGTTTTCTAAATAGGTATCGATATCTTCCTACTGATTTAACAAATCCCGCAAAAAAAAACAAAACAATTCAAACTATAATATTTTTTATTATTATTGGAACTATTACTATTATACTATTTTTTTTTATTATTTCTCATTACTTTTGAAGGCTATTAAAGTACAGTTAAAGTTTCACCACAAATAATAATAAACATTAAATATTCGCAGAAATCATATGTAATTATGTCAACACAACCTACATTCCAGTAAATTGCTATTTTGTTACGCAAAATTAATTGATTTTCGGTCCAACATAGATAACTACTAAACTAATACATAGAATATCGAAAGTAATGAAATTAATCTTCAATCTCCTGAGAGGGAACCTGGGAACCTTTTAATGTACATACAGGCAATATTTGTGTATATTTTGAAATGTAACCAGAGGCCAGTCGTGGCGCAGCGGCACGAAGGGTGACTGTAAAACCGAATGGTTGTGGGTTCCATACCCACTCGAGGAGATGAAATATTTACTTAAATTTATATTTCCATTTCTTCACTCTGGTGTCGAGGTTAAGCGCGGCGATGAGTTCTGCCACTTAACGCAATGCCTCCAGAATTCGGCAGAAAGTGGAGAACGGAGTGTCTTCTCTGCCTACCCTGCTGTGTGCGGGATACAGCGTGAAGCTGATAATACATAGAATACCGAAGGTAATCAAATTAATGTTCAATCGCCTGAGTGGGAACCCTGGGAACCTTTTAACGTATTGACAGGCAATATTTGTGTACATTTTGAAATGTACGCTTTATTTCGCAATTCGACCGGCTTTGCAATCAATTGATAAATGTCAAAGGCTTATCTCGCATAGTACGAATTGTTGATATAATTTTACTTCGATTTATTTTTGAGGAAAACCAATTTTGTAAGATTAGAATAATGTTTACGACTTACTTAATTATGTAGCTAAAATATAAAATTCAATACACATTAGTGATTGTTTTAATCCTATATTTTTATTACCTTTGAAATCTTTTGACTCTGTTATTTTCTGTTTTAATAAAATTAATTGAATTTAGATCAAGTATGGCTTAATTATAGAGGATCTAAATACGTTTTTTGCAGTAAAAAAAGGTTTAAATTTAGTTTGTTTCAAGGTAAATAAAAAAAATGTAAATTTTGATGGCATTAGCACAGTAGCATCGTGGATGACTGTAACAATGGTTGTGTGTTCATCTCCACGTCTAATATAATAGATTATTTTGATCTCTGGTCTCGAATTCGGAAAAAAAATGTAGAAGAGTTTCGATAATTTTTCATTACCTACTTTCGATGCGAAAGGGTAAATGTGAACCTGAAAACAATAGATACTGGGTGTATTTTATAATTTTCCTCTTTAGTTAAGAACTATAATATATATTTTTTTATAATCAGCTTCACGCTGTATCCCGCACCAAGCAGGGTAGGCAGAGGGAACCTAGTGTTAAGACACTCTGTTTCCCACTTTCTGCCGAATTCTGGAGGCATTGCGTGATGAGTGGCAGAACTCAACGCCGCGCTTTGCCTCGACACCACAGCGAAGAAATGGAAATATAAATTTAAGTGAATATTTCATCTCCTCGAGTGGGGATCGAACTCACAACCAATCGGTTTTAGAGTCACACCTCGTGCCGCGGCGCCACGACTGGTCTCACTTTTTTTATAATATTTATAAAAATCCATTAAGAATCTATACGTTTCTATTTACTGATATGATTGCTGTATAGTGATATGGTTGCGTGACCGCTGACTTACTGGGTCAATGAACCAGGCGAGGCAAGATGCAAGATGCGTGGGAAACTTATTTTAATACATTATTTTGTAATTTCCTGTGTTTTTTTTTTTGTTGATACTTTACAGTATTTTTTTTATGTGCAGTAAATCGTTTGAATATTTTGAAAAAAATGTAATGTTTACAAATTATTTATAATATAGTTTTTATGTCTTTTCTATGGTTAAATTGTTTTAGTATTTTTTTTTAAATCTAATTTTTTTTAAAAGTAAATTAATTGTCAAATATATTTTCTCTTCATTTATCTGTCATAAATGTCACACACAACAACAAAAATACACACACGCTACCCAAAAACCGTTTTTACTTTTTTAATTTCTTATTAACTATAATGAATTAAACTTCATTTGTTCAATCATAATCGAAATCAAAACGCCATACCAGGAAAATGTGGATCGAGCGGCGAACCGGGATGGGCGCGCGCAGGTACACTCGTTCCCGGAACGGCGTTTTTGCTCCTTTTTCGATACAAGCTTACCAAGAACAGCCCGGCCCGGTGGCGGGCCTACTGGGAACACGTAATTAATCCTCGGAAGCCTTCACAACCCTGTGAATGTTATAGGAAATCGTAATCTTACCCCCTTTTTGATATTCGGAATATTTTTTTTACTTCGAATCGTGATATGACGTGATACAAACTCATATATGATTCATAAATACTGTATACTGTAAAAGGATTTTTTAGATTCTTAATTTGGTTTATAGTTTATGGAATTATAGCATATATTTGCATTTTTTTTAACTTCACGTTATATCCTGCACATGACAAGGATAGGCAGAGGGAACTTGGGAACCTAGTGACCTTCAAAAATCTGTCGCATTTACAGTCGTACGTTAGTGTACCTGCGCCGTATGATAATGTGTATAATAATTCGAATCCAGAGGCCAGTCGTGGCGCAGCGGCACGAAGTGTCACTGTAAAACCGACTGGTTGTGGGTTCGATCCCCACTCGAGGAGATGAAATATTTACTTAAATTTATATTTCCATTTCTTCGCTCTGGTGTCGAGGTTAAGAATACCCAGAATACGATGTGCTAGGAAAATAATAAAATATACATAGTATATTTGGTTACATTACATAACGTTCTTGTAAACATAAAGTTCTTTATTTCGTTATTACTACAACAACGTAAGTCGTAAAACAAGCAATATATTATAATAATTAACAGTAAAGTAACCAAACATTAAAGGATTTATTTTATAGGTACCTAATCACTTTAATTTCAAGTAAGACATAACTGCAAATTTTATCACATAAATATCCCCTTTTTTGGTTCTTTTTCTTCATTCCACACATAGCAGGGTAGGCAATGGGAACTGAGGAACCTAGTGCTATGATATTACGTTTCCATTAAGAGCCATCCATTCCTCGTCCTCCTCCTCATCATCCTTCATCTCCAAATCTGAAGACATTGGGTGTAGACTAGAGTGACGGAAACGGAACTCAACAGCGCGCTTTGCCTCGTTACCGTTGCTTATATTTTAGAAATGAGCAGGAAATAATATAACTAATGGTTAATACAGAGTAAATCTTCAGCACGATAGAGAGAAAAAGTGAGAGAGAGAGAAAAAGTGGAAATAGAAAGTGGTTAAACTAACAACTATTTCGTTACTCTTACAACAAGGCAGGCAACAGTCTACAATGTCGGACATAATCTGCGATACAATTGCATAAGAAACCATACAAATAGTACTTTACTATATTAACTGAAACATAAGTCGGTCCCGAGTTAAGTGGAAGTTCTAATCCTGTTATGTATAGATAAACAATTTATATGGGAAAATGTATGAGCGTTTTAAATAAATATCTTGGATTATAAATTTCCATTTTCAAAGGTAAAAACGAAAGAATACAGAAATAACGAATATATATTATATATATAATTAAAACAGAATATTTTTAATATATAAAAAGATGAAAATTTGATAGAGGCGGTCGTGTCGCAGGGGAACAAGCGCGAGATTGTAAACACAACGGTTGTGGATTCGATTCCCATTTGGTAGAATGAATTATTTAATATTTTTATTTCTTAGCTCTACCTCGAGAAGGCAGTGGCGCCAGTCTCAGGGGAAAGTGAGGAATGGAAGTATCTTAATGTTACCGGAGCGTCTTAACACTAGGTTCCCAAGTTCCCTAGGTTCCCAGCCTGCTGTGTGCGGGATACAGCGTGAAATAAAAAAAATCATACCAACGGCATCCTGCACGTATCATTAGCAACACTTAATCAATTTCCATCAATTTCGTCACGGCGCGCGCACACCTCCACAGTCTACAGCTATTACAAAATGATCTCCAATTCTATGAATAGCTACGCAGCATGCAAATGAATTGGACTCAAACGCTACATTGTATTGGCGTTTTTGTCGCTCGACATTTTTTTTCTCTTGGCGGCTGTAGAAAAGGCAAAAAAAAGCAATTCTATCGAAACGAAAACTGGCCGATTATTTCCGCGGTTGGACGCTGTAAATATCATTGGCCTAGGCCGGGAGCGGAAAGCAAAAAGATACGTCGTTTCCCAGAAACCGGACTAGTTTAAATTTCAATGGCGGCGTACTGCGAAGTCGGTCGGCGGTTTCGCCTAATGAACTGATTGAAATACTGCTTTGATGTGGTGTTGTTTACCAATAAGACTCTATTTAGGTGATATAAGGTTCGATTTTGGTTGGTTGTTAAAAGATTTTCCTCCCCGAACTCGTTCGCCTGTCTGATATTTCAAAACTATAATCCCTTCGCCATTTTAAATGTAACTATAGTTGTAGTTCTGTTATTTAAGAACTTATTTGCTTGTATTTATGCCTTATATATATGTCAATAGGAACACTTTTTATATTTTTTATTTATCTTATCCTGCATGTAGCAAAGATGGCAGAGGGATCATGATGAGACAATCCGCTTCCCACTTACCAACGAATTCTGGAGGCTTTACGTGCTTTACGAAATTTAACGCCGCGCTTTGCCTTAACAACAGAACGAAGAAATAAAAATTTTAAACATTTCATTTCATCGAGTGGGAATCGAAACAATAACCTGTCACGTTAACAGTCATACGGTAGTGGTCTCACCTTATATAAATAAATGCATGTTTATTAGTAAAACCATAACAGTAAAAGCGAAATCATAATTTATTATGTGGTTAATTTATATTAAAATTACCGTAGAGATATATAATACGCGGCGAAGGCCGTTAGATCACCTACACCAGCCAATCCGTCTGCATATTTCGTACTCAACGGTGACGTCACTATTACGTAGCCGGTGCAAAACATATGTTCATAATACTGATAAAATAACAACATAATGCCATCGCAACTAAATCGTTTACGTCTAACGATAACAAATATTTAACTAAACAAGATAACTCAGAGGCCGCTCGTGGCGCAGGGGTCTGTAAAACGACTGGTTGTGGGTTTGATCCCACACTCGAGGAAATTAAATACATATTTACATTTATATTTTCATTTCTTCGCTCTGGCGTCGAGGCAAAAGCGCGGCGTTGAGCTCCGCCACTCAACACGCAATGCCACAAGAATTTGGCGGAAAGTGGAGAACGGAGTATCTTAACACTAGGTTCCCTCTGTCTACCCTGCTGTGTGCGCGATACAGCGTGAAGCTGATTAGATAATTATTTTTTTAGATAACTTATATATAAGGAGGAAAAAAAAAGTGAATGAATGAAATTTATACTTAAATAACCTGTATAACAAGTTTAATTTCTACTAGGAAATCCCTTTCCCCCGGAAGCGGTGAGATAAAAGTAGTCATTCCTATTTACTGATTGCGATATCTAATTGCCCAGTCCTAAATCGAACCTGCACTAGCCGGTAAAAGTGTAACTGGCTGTTTTAAAATCGAATGGGTATCGGGACGGCGTTCTTGGAAACGCGGCGCAACGTTCAACGCCAACCGGTCGTCAGTTCTCGGAACACGCGAAGGTTGCTCCGCTTAGCTCTTACATTTGAACAGAGTTTACTGCCGAACTCTTTATGCACTGCACTGGTGGTACTGCACTGTACTGTGGTTTTTTTAATGCCAAACAGTGGGTTGTGGATTCAGGTCAAGCCGCCGCTCAATCGGTTGCGGGTTGCGATAAACATTCTTAATTCAACACACATTCTTTTCTCCGTAGTCGGTTAATGAACGTGTTAAAGCACGTGAAAAAAAATGAGATAGCAATTAAATATCGTCGAAAATGGTAAGATCTCTGCGTGGTAAAAAATATTAACAAAATTACTCCTTTTCGATTCGCTACGGTGTTTTGTATACTTGTATAAACAACTTACTTCAATTTTGAGATATATTTCTTCGAATTGTTTTAACGGCGATCGTTATATTAGCAATTAGGTACCTTGGATGTATGAAACGTGTTTGAGTTGTATTATTTTTTTTAGTTTCACACTGTATCCGTATCCCTTACTTAGCAGGCAGAGGGAACCTGTGAACCTACCCCACTCCGTTCAAGACACCCGTTCCCCATTTTCGTACGAATTCTGGAGGTATTGCAGTGCGAAAAAAAAACATATGAAATATTTCATTTATTAGAGAGGGAATCGAACCCAAAACCTCTACTAATACAGGTCTCTACTAATATCAATAATGTTGACTATTGTTGAATTTAATTTATATTTAACAATATATAAGTATATAACCTCCGACCTACAATCTAGGTACCTAAGGTAACTTTATACCAAAGAGGTTCACAAAGCTCTTAAGTTTCGTAATGAAATCGTTGGCCGCGTTAGTGGTGTCAAAGGCCATGGAGGAGTGATGCCAAATAAGATTCCATGTAATATATGGTTGATGTGGACCAAACAGCAATAAGCCTTATGTCGCAGGAAATATGGACTAAATTCATATTATAGAGTCGTGGCAGGGGCACAGGTGTGTGACTGTGAATGCGATTGGTAGTAGGTTCGAACCCCACTCGAAGAAATGAAATATTTATTTAAATTCATGTTTTCATTTCTTCGCACTGATATCGAGGCAAAGTGCGGCGTTGAGTTGCGTCATAATTCGGTTGATAATAAGGAATGGGGTGTCTTAACACTAGGTTCCTTCTGCCTACCCTGCTGTGTGGAGGATACAGAACGTAATACGGGTATCATGCTTCTTGTTAGAAAGCCCAAGGAGTTCCGAACCTTGTGCCTAGACTACGTGAATAGTTTCTTAGAAACTTCACTTCAAGCCATTAATATATAATTTTAGCCATTAATTGAAAAATAGCTGTATATTTCAATTAATATATCCTGTTTTATTTCTTAAAATTACTTTTAATTAATCAATGTTTCTCAGAAAGCGCAAGAACGATTTTCTTATTCGATAAAATGGCAAACCTATTAACTTGCTTAATTATACTTGTTGCTGTGTTAAACTGGTCTGTGGAAACAAATAACTATATTATAATATAAATAAATCAGCTTCACGCTGTATCCCGCACACAGTAGGGTAGGCAGAGGGAAGCTAGTGTTAAGACACTCCGTTCCCCACTTTCCGCCGAGTTCTGGAGGCATTGCGTGTTGAGTGGCAGAACTCAACGCCGCGCTTTGCGTCGACACCAAAACGAAGAAATGAAAACATAAATGTAAATAAATATTTTATTTCCTCGAGTGGGGATCGAACCCACAACCAGTCGATTTACAGGCATACTTTGTGCCCTTGCGCCACGACTGGCCATAGATTATTATTTTTCAATATTATCATTTCTTCGCTCTAGAAGGTAGCAAGTGGAAAACGGAGTGTCCTAACACTAGGTTCCCTTTTCCTACCCTTCTATATTCGGGAAACAACGTGAAGCTAAAAATAAGTCGCGAGTAACCACTGGCCAATGTCACTCTGACGTTGACCACCCACCCACTAAACACGGTGTTTCTAAAATTAGATACTATTATTGTTGCTTTCCATTACCGTAATTTAATTAATTAGTCATCTCTATCAAATTGTGCGTCACATTTCGTGGTTTACACACAGAAGGACAAATGTTTGAGGACTTCAGATATAGATTTTGACGGCAAATTCTAAAGTATTGGGTTGGCGGCTTTTTACTAAATTTTGCCTAAATATGTAATTGTGTTGTGACAGTCTAGTGTAGTGTAGTGACACTATGAACGATTTGATCTTAGTTCACAAGGATCTAAGTTATTATCAATTATTTTCCACGAGCCTCCGTCAAAGCTCCTATTTTTTCTTCAGAGGCCTCTCTCTCTCTCGCCCCTCCCGGTGACGCTGTCAAGACAAGTCCTGGTCAACAGCAATAAAGCCAATTCAAAGAAAGAAAAAACTAATTTAATTTAGTTCTAAGCGATTCCCAATAGGATTTGGTATAAGAATTATTGCGTGTGGTTATTTATATCATAACTATATACGTCACTACAGCGGCAGCGTCTAGAATCGTAGAGGTAGGTTGAAAGATAACGTTTTGGGAACACAGTGTCTTAACCTAGTGTTAACCTAGTGTTAAGACATTGGGTTCCCAATGCAACATTTCCGTTCCCTACCGAATTTTGGTTGCATTGCGGGTTGAGTAGCGGTACTCAACCCCTTGCTTTGTTCGTGGGAATCGAACCCACAACATTTCGCGTTTCGGGTGACCCTGCGCCACGACTGGCCTCAATTATCTAGGAAGATAATTAGGAAGTAAATTACAACGATGTATTATAATAATTTTCTTTATATCATATGTATATTCAGCGACATAACTCTACAATCTACTATATACGTCCATCTTGTCATTTAAGATTATAAACATTAAAATGAAAGCTGTTATTTAGAAAACATAACTTTCAACATATTATATACATATGACTTTCTACGAGAAGCAATCAAACAATATTACTGTGTATGAGCTCTTATTCGTTTTAGAGCGGTGTATGTATGTATGTGATGGTAGCAGCAATTACGTCGTTTCTTGGAAACTCCCGCCTGCTGTTAATGTATAGTGTTTTCAATGAATGTATTTCATTATACCTTTTATACATAAAATATTATTTATATACTTATTTAGTTGACAGTTTATGGTTGATATTGTGATAGTTAAAATTATCTGTAATTATTGGAATAGTCATAAACTCTTTAGGAGAAATCTATAAAAATGTTTAAAAAAAATATATTAATAACTTTATCAACGCTCCAGGCTTTTAGGGTAATGGATGTAACAAAGAAGGCAGAGAGAGGCTGATGTTAAGACACTCCGCTTCTCACTTCAATCATTTCAAAAAACTTCTTTCAATCTGGATGCATTACTTGTTGAGTGGCGAAGCTCAACCACGAGCTTTGCTTCGAAACCAGAGCGAACTCTTCTTGACTGGGAATCGAACCCACAACTTGTCGCGTTTCACACCATTGTGCCCCTGCGCCACGACTAGCCTCGAACAATAAATAAATATTATTTAATATCGTCTCTAACCTAACATTTAAACACAAAGAGGTTATCGCGTAGAGATATTAATAAAATTGTAATACATTGACGAAACGGACGAAAATAATTCCTGTATGAAAATTAAATTTATCTGTTCCAAGAAAATTGAACGTTCAAACAATATACGAATTAAAAATCAGCTTCACGCTGTATCCCGCATACAGCAGGGTAGGCAGAGGGAACCCAGTGTCAAGACACTCTGTTCCCCACTTTCTGCCGAATTCTGGAGGCATTGCGTGTTGAGTGCCAGAACTCAACGCCGCGCTTAACCTAGACACCAGAGCGAAGAAATGGAAATATAAATTTAAGTAAATATTTAATCTTCTCGAGTGGGGATCGAACCCACAACCAGTCGGTTTTGCAGTCACACCTCGTGCCGCTGCGCCATGGCTGGCCTCAATTTAACGAATTAAAAATAAAATAAATAAATCAGCTTCACGCTGTATCCCGCACACAGCAGGGTAGGCAGAGGGAATCTAGTGTTAAGACACTCCGTTCCCCACTTTCCGCCAAGTTCTGGAGGCATTGCGTGTAGAGTGGCGGAACTCAACACCGCGTTTTGCCTCCACACCAGAGCGAAGAAATGAAATTATAAATGTAAATAAATATTTTATTTCCCCGAGTCGAGATCGAACCCACAATCAGCCGTTTTTTCAGTCATACTTTGTGGCCTGGCCTATTTTATTTTATATAGTAAAGAATACAAATCAATTTGAAATTGTTAACCCATACTTACCCATAGTTTTTAAAGAAACTTTTTTCCCCTCTTGATATCATGCTTAATAGGCTGTTAACATATTTAGACACTAACTAAGCCAAAAATGTTAGTAAAATGCAAACCGCATTTTACTAAAATAACAGAATATTTTTTTGTATTTATTTCAAAACTTGATTCGATAATCGTTGAATCACATATCGATCCTCTAAACAAATCGAGTTTTTAGGAATATTTATGATATGGTAACGATAAAATACTTAAAAAAAAATTTAATTAAATCAGCTTCACGCTGTATCCCACAAGACACTCCGTTCCCCACTTTCTGCCGAATTCTGGAGGCATTGCCTGTTGAGTGGCAGAACTCAACGCCGCGCTTAGCCTCGACACCAGAGCGAAGAAATGGAAATATAAATTTAAGTAAATATTTCATCTCCTCGAGTGGGGATCGAACCCACAACCAGTCGGTTTTACAGTCACACTTCGTGCCGCTGCGCCACGACTGGCCTCAAATAATATGTACTATAAAAAAAAGCTATTATACACTATGATTTTCTTATTATATAAAAGCAACGTTCAACTTCGCTACGTGTTAAGGTCAGCTAGTATTATTTTGTCAGAATGTTGACATTTATTGATATAACTGGTAGAGATATTTTTATCGATGATTAAACAAGAACTCGAAACTATAAAAGCCATTGTGGCTTTTTGAACGCCGTGATCACGACTTCAAATCCAGAATATTATAGATTTTTATACTATAGGGGTTTCATTTGGTTTTCTATGGTGAAAATGCAGCTTTTGATCTCGCAATCAAAAATAATTAGCGTCACGCTGTATCCCGTACACAGCAGGGTAGGCAGAGGGAACCTAGCGTTATGACACTCCGTTCCCCACTTTCCAGCGAATTTTTGGAGTAGCGGATTTCAACGCCGCACTTTATCTCGACGTCGGAGCGAATAAATTAAAATCTAAGTTTAAATAAATATTTCATTTCCTTGAGTGGGAATCGAACGCACTACCAATCGCATCACGTAGAATAGCTATAGTTTTTAGTTTACTACTTTCAATTAAATATATAGCATGTTTTATAACACTATCATTCTATTTTTATTGTCCGTGGTGAAACGGCATCCATTTCTCATATTACTTCCGGCAAGAGTATTTTTGTCGCTTTGCCATGTTTATCTGTGAAAATGTTTTGCTGTACAAGTAAATAAAATGGTTTTAAATACAAGTAAATAAAATGATTTTAAAGTTATTTTTATTCGCTATCAGATTATATAGAGGCCAGTCGTGGTGCAGTGGCACAAAGTGTAACTGTAAAACCCATTGGTTGTGGGTTCGATCGCCACTCGAGGAGATGAAATATTTACTTAAATTTATATTTCCATTTCTTCGCTCTGGTGTCGAGGAAAAGCGCGGCGTTGAGTTCTGCCACTCAACACGCAATGCCTCCAGAATTCGGCAGAAAGTGGGGAACGGAGTGTCTTAACACTAGGTTCCCTCTGCCTACCCTGCTATGTGCGAGATATAGCGTGAAGCTGATTTTTTTTATCAGATTATAAATTGTGAAACCACATTATTATTAATGTATCGCTGACTAGCTGTAATATGGAAGAGAATGTCTTAAATTTATATCAAATATACAATTATTAGCTTCTGACTGTAAAAGATGGTTGTGGGTTCGATTCTTACTTAAGAGAATGAATTATCGTCATTTCTTCATTCTTCCATATTAATATTAAGCAACGAAGTGTCTTGACACTAGGTTCCCTGTCTATCCTGCTCTACGTGGGAAAAGGTGAATCGTGAATCTAACAACCTTCATTGATTTGATACGACCTTAGAAAGTGTAAACAGTATCTGTCATACGTAATTATATTTAAAATGTATATTATTACGAAGTTCCGTACTTATTTTTTAATTGAAAAAAAGGACTTATTTGCAGAGGTCCCAAAATCATAAAAAAAAACGATTTCGGCAGATTTACACTAAGCCATTTTATATATGACAATTTTATTTTCCTGGACGAAATTATATAATTCTTTTGTTAAAACGTAAATAAAAAAAAAACCAAACTTTATAATTTGAAATATCTCCATAATTGGCGTGAACACGACAGTTCCGCTTCCTTAGTTGGCGCAATTTGTCACAAAATCCAGCTCTTAATTACTTTTTGGTTAATAAATATAAATTAGTTTTAATATTAGGTACTTAAATTTTAGCTTTTCTTTGCTTCACGCTGTTTTCCGGGTAGGCAAAGGGAACCTAGTGTAAGAAACTCCGTTCCCTATTTTCCTCCAAATTCTGAAGGCATTACGTATTGAGTGACAGAACTCAACGGCGCTCTTGCCTTATTAACAGAGCGAAGAAATCAAAATATTAATAAATTAATTCATTCCTTCGAGTGGGAATCGAATACAAAACCGTCGCCTTTATAGTCACACGCCTGCCACTCAACACGCAATGCCTCCAGGGATCGGCAGAAAGTGTGGAACGGAGTGTCTTAACACTAGGTTCCCTCTGTCTACAGTGCTGTGAAGCTGATTTAATTATTTATTTTTTATTAATCAATCTAAATTATAAGTAAAATACACTTAAAGCATATTCAGCTTCGTGATTGCAGGAATGGCTACTTGTAGTATCAAATTATATCGGTTACGGCCTTGCGAATGTGCAATATCGAAATAATCAGTTATTTTTGTATTTATTTTAATCATCTACAGTCGAGGTCAGTCGTGGCGCAGTTGCACAAAGTGTGACTGTAAAACCGATTGGTTGTGGGTTCGATCCCCACTTAAGGAGATGAAATATTTACTTAAATTTATATTTCCATTTCTTCGCTCTGGTGTCGAGGCTAAGTGCGGCGGCCACTCAACACGCAATGCCTCCAGAATTCGGCAGAAAGTGGGGAACGGAGTGTCTTAACACTAGATTCCCTCTGCCTACCCTGCTGTATGCGGGATACAGCGTGAAGCTAATTTAATTTTTATTTAATTTTATCTACAGTGAAAACGTATCTGGTAATATTTATATCGTTAATTTTATCCTAGTTTGATGATTTTGATGATTAATGATAGAATAGAAAAATTTAAAAAAACAAAAAATATTTTTAACATCAAAAT
The DNA here is from genome assembly GCA_013403705.1 of Heliconius hermathena. Lineage (NCBI taxonomy): Eukaryota > Metazoa > Arthropoda > Insecta > Lepidoptera > Nymphalidae > Heliconius > Heliconius hermathena. Next base: position 341,934 of record JAAIXJ010000118.1, read on the forward strand.
TATAATACAATTAATATGTTGTATTTCTTAAGAAGGTTATTTATAATATTACTTTTTACACATTTTCTTGGTATTTGTTGAAGCGCAAAAACAATAGACCATGTTTTTTTTTAGTTTCCAATATACAAAACTAATCTCACTTCCAAGAATTTTGTTCGAGTAAATATAAAAAAAAACTTGTTATAATACATAAATTATATATGTAGTAGGTACTAAAAGTCACTATGGATTAAAGAAGTCAAATATATTACGAAGCATGCAAGTCTCGCGTGTACCTAGTAGGTACCTACTTTTAGAGTCAATCAACTTCGAAACTACAGTCCTAAAAACTTTAAAAAACAGCTTCACGCTGTATCCCGCACACAACAGGGTAGGCAGAGGGAACCTAGTGTTAGTAGTTAGTAGTAGTAGTCTCCACTTTTCGCCGAATTTTGGAGGCATTGCGTGTTGAGTGACGGAATTCAACATTGCGTTTTGCCTCGACACCAGAGCAAAGAAATAGAGATATAAATTGAAATAAATATTACATTTCCTCGAGTGGGGATCGAATCTACAACCAGTCGCATTTACAGACACACTTTGTGCTCCTGCGCCACGACTGGCCCAAAAATAATCTAACAACTTTCAAAATAATAGATTTCAAAACAACAGTACAATAACAACGTATTTGGTAATATTATTATTATATATTTCTCTTTTTATTGAAATTGGAAACGTATAAAATTTTATTTTTATTAACAGTCTTGCTTTTGTGTTAAAAATGTAAACTTACAAATTAAATAAAATTTACATTAAAGTAAATGTTTGAACGCATTTTATTGTTGTATGAATAAGTAAAACCCGAATTGATTTAAAATATTTCAAATAAAAAAAAAATTAAAATTTTATTTAAACGGAGTGTCTTAACACTAGGTTCCCTCTGCCTACCCTGCTGCGTGCGGGATACAGCGTGAAGCTGATTTATCTTGTTCTCAAGAGGCTAACAAATAACTGTAATTATTATAATATAATATAGTCTAACAACAAAAATCGAAATAATCACATCAAATATGTCGATGGTTTCCGATAACTAATTACAATTTTATTAAGAGATGATCAAAACTTTTATTAGGCGTCCTTCCACGAAATCCTTTCGCAGCGTTCATAAAAACGTCGATTTTTTATAGCTCCAACGTGGCTTTAATATCGACGTGATTATTCGCGGAACATCCGAATTTGCTTCTACGAACGATCGATTGGTTTTATTTCGCAACTATAGTTTCTCAAAAGAAACTTGTTTATAGTTATATTTCTAACATTTTTGTAGTGTTATTCCATACAAAGGAAAGTTTAATATTTATTAAGAAAACGTATAAAAATTTGGATGTAGCGGGATTTGAACCCGCGCTTTCTTGGAAACCATCTAAGACCGTTTAAAAAAATGTGTGGCTGAGAGGCTGTGGTGGCGTGGCGTGTGACTGGAACGCGATGGTTGTGAGTTCCATTTCTCCTGGTGGGCGGATGAATTATTATTATATTTATATTTTCATTTATTCGCTCTGGTTCCTAGACAAAGTATTGAGTTCCACCACTTGAAAATTCGGCGGGAATTGGGAAACGGAGTGTCTGTACACTAGGCTCCCTCTACATTCAAAAATGTAGTTTGCTTTCAACAATCTTTGTATTTACGTATGCCTTTCATTGTAGTTTAAATAAAAGAAATATAATATTGTTAATTATTATACATTAATTTGAATAATTTATATTAACAAGCTATTCCACAGCGTTAATTTACCTTAAAATTGTTATATATTATGATGGTAAAAAATTATCGTTTAATTTTTTTTTCATCTGCCTTAATTACTTGTAAACTAGAGTAATTTACGAAATCAACTTTGGCTCAACTAACCGGTCGTTATTTAATTTTATAATTATACTACGAACTGAGTATGGGTTTACCTAGTCTCTAGATCAGGGGTTCCCATTCTTTCCTTGATTAGGGACCACTTTTATAGAATTCTTGTTCGCAGAGACCACTTTGTAGGTATAATAAAAATAAATTCATAATTAAACAAAAATTTTGATTTCAAAGTAAAAAGTTTAAAAAAAATCTGACATTTTGTAAGATGGGATGTATGAATTTTTAAGTAGTTTTAGAATTTCAAAGTATATTAAATTTAAATGTCAAAATATTGCCGATAGGAAAATGTGTACGTTTGATTGTCAATTTCTCAATTTTTTTTATTTTCTTTTTATTTCAATAAAATTATATTATAGTTAGATTTTTTAACCGTCACATACCTGTGTGTCAGTTGAAAAAAAAAATTGATCTTTGTCTATGTGCGATTATTTATCTATGAACGATTTGAAACACATTAGATTTATTCTTATTTAAATAAATAAAAAAGTACGGTTTTAGATATGGCAATTTTAATTAAAATGTATTGTGTGTGTCATAAGACTTTAAATGGCAAAATCATTTAAATATTCTATCATAAAACAAATAGGTATGTCAAGTAAATTATTTTTCCCGCTCTGATACTTTAATACTGGTACCGCAGGGTCGTCTTCTTAGAAATGTAAATGGAATACCGACTTTGTAACTTTTAAGTAACGAATTTTATATTTTAAATATAGAATAAAATTTTATGTTCACTATCGGGGTGTGTACACATTTTTAAAATAAACCGCAACTGGAAGTTTAATTTCTCCTTATTTTTTTCGTTTTCCGCAGTGAAAACGATACAAGTAAAAAATTATCTAACAAGAAACCAAATGTAGGTCCGTACGTCGTCCATCCGATCATAAATCGCTCTCAACTTTCGATCAATTTTTACTTGCGGTTTTATTAATCTATTGAGTAAAAACGGCATCTCAAGATCGATCTTAAAGTGGCAGAAAAAGTATAAACATTTCTTTATCTATCATTTAATCACAAAAAAAACTATTTTATCTAATACTTATTTAGAAAACGTATAAAAAAAATTCCTCCTTCCTAGTCGGTTCCAGGAGGCGCGGATTCGAGTTCCGATACGTTCAAATTTTGATTTTCTTTCCTAAGTGTGGAATAACACTTTAAAAATTTAAAAAATTGTATCTAATTAATTTTCGAAATTACCTCAATTAAACTGAAAATGTTCACACCTTCATTTTATATGTGGAAGTATTCATGTGCCAACTGATTATCATATAAAACCACCATAAGCTGGCGCCGACTGGCTATCAAAGTATCAAAAAAACGATAAAATAATTAATTAAGATCAAGCAAGATATAATCACGTCAGCGATAAGCTTATCTGCGAATCGCCGGAATGATGTCATTGGTTTAAACTTTTTTTATGAATTACAGGGAAGTGTATAAATTGGTTATATATAGGTATGTATGTAGACATCAGAGTTGCCATATTCTGTTTTGTGGAAAAGCGGGATTTTAAAACGTTTTTAGTAAAAAAGCAGCATTCTTTCGTCAAAAGTGGGACACAGAAAAAAAATATTAATAGTAGTTTTTATCTTTAAATATTTGAAATATTTTTTAATAGAAAATATTATACTTATAATAATACCTATTTGGTTTAATCTGTACCAAAGGCAGCAAAAGGTTCAGAGTCTAGGTATATCTGTTGAAATTGTTAGTAACATAATAAAAAAATTAAATATATATTTTTTAAAAATCTCTATAGTGTGTAAAATAACCTACGAACGGGACCATGGCTGTCAATTTAAGGGTTAAAAATCGGGACCCGTCCCGCAAAAACTGAGACGCTCTCTAGCAACGCCGGTAAACTGATATTTTATTATACTATACATACTACTACATACTAGATGATAGTTTTCATACAGTTTATTTCGACTTATAGAGAGATACACATTCGCACGCTAGTATTAAGTTTCAATATTATATGAGACCATTGCGGCGTAGTGGTTTTGATAATTTTTCACCAGTCAAAATGTAATTCCTTGAATTCTTGTGGAAAGTGGAGAACACGCCTCTGCCTATCCTGCTCTATGCGTAAAGCTAAATAAACATTGTAAAATACAAAATAATATTTATTTTTATTCAATTCACATCACTACTTTTTTATCTTTAGAACATACATTTCTAAATTTGAAATTCGCGATCCCCGCACTAGTAGATAAACAGACCGATTCACATAAACAGTTTCCTTCGTAATTTTATTTTGAATGTGACTTTTAAGTATTTTTAAACGTAAATAGTCGCTGTTATTAGAAATGCTAATAATAAATGGAACAAAGGCGACCTTAGCCCTACAAAGTGAGTCAGATTTACACATATAGGCACTCTACAAGAGTCGTGGTCGTGCGGCATGACGCGAGCGTTCCTAGTACTGCGGCCCGTTTGTTGCATTTCTTTTCAATTCAACATACATCGCAGCTAGAATATATTTTAATATTGAATTTTTACTATGTTATTATTGCTGTTCCTTTAACACTTATTATTATTTTTTTTTTTGTTGAAGTAAACCTTTCTAACTATTTAAATGGCTGTTAAAACGAAAACTTTTTAGACAAAACTTTAAAAAACTATTATTATTATATACATACATTAGTATTTATTTAACATATCCATTGCTAAAATCTGAATGATATCCGATACTTATTAAAGATACTGGAGGAAGCTCACGTAAATCATCTCTTCCAGAGAACTCTTATTATTAAAAGATCAAAGAACGTATGGATATTGGTTGGTGTGTAATTGCTACAAAATTCTATATAGTTAATATTCTACTACGTACAAGTACTACATTAAAAAAATAACAACTTTTAAGCCCAAAGCTATTACAATTGTATCACTTTCAATAATTAAAAAAAACTTTTTAATTGATTCCGCAACTCTGATTTTTAAGGTTGCGTTCGGCGAAATGAGCTGAAGGTCTTTTCCTGAATTGATATTTTTTACTTAATTTATTTATATTGACATTTTCACTTGAGATTATTTTTTTAGCTACACGCTGTACCCCGCACACAGCAGGTAGGCAGACGGAACCCAGTGTTAATACACTCAGTTCCCCATTTTCAGCCGAATTCTGAAGGCGTTTTGACCTCGATTCCAGGGCGAAGAAATGAAAATATTAAAAATTAATTTCCTCGTGCGGAAATCGAACCCACAACACGCTTGTGCCCTTGCACCACGACTGGCTTCTTACTTAAGATATTTATACGTATTACCTATATAAATATAATAATTCAATACATATGTATAAAAATAATGACAATATATTCTAGTAATAACATTACTATACGCCATTTGATGCATATAAATCACAATTAGGATATATGCATATTTATGTGATTGTGAAGTGATGAAATCACCTCGCCTCGTGGCCGTCTAGTTTTTTTATGATTCTTATTGGAATGCAAAACTTATTGTTGGTTATTCAATACTATTTTATGATTATTGCCCTACTTGTTACTAACATACTTTAATAACTATTTTAGGTCACTGTTGTTTTTTTATAACTCTTTTTTCTTCTTCATTACTATTAATAATATTGATTTGACCTTTTAAATACCCACAGATAATTCAAAATTTATTTACTTTATTTGAGCTTCATTAATTTCTGCCGCTCTACACGCAATGTCTCGTATATGGATCGAAAACGGAGTGCCTTAATACAAGGACCCTACCAACCCTGCTATGTGAAATACAGCGTCAAGCTGAAAAAAAAACTCATTCGCAATACGAACTCGCACCCTTTGCCCTATATAAAGCAACTTAAAAGACTACTGTTCTGCAATAGCTATTAAATGTAAATTTAATTATAACTCCATAACCGTGTTATCGCTTGAATCTAGAGAAATTAATCATAACTGAAACACAAACACTCGCTCGCCATCGTCATAAGATTAATCGAATTGACACTGTGGTCAGTATAATGTGATGCGTACATTGTTTACTTTACTTCCTTCTCAGTCTGACGTAAGGCCAATAAATGACAAGAATATATAGAAGTATATAAATTTTTAGTATAAAATAACTTGCGCTTGTTCGGGTTTTGTGCTTGGGTTTTTGAATAGCAATTTAAAGTTTAAACTGATCTGAAAATTTTACTATTTTTTTTTAATTAAATTCTGACATAACTTGCTATATAATTTTAATTTTATTTGAAAAAGAACAAACAGTGTTCCGTTGCTTTACACTCTACTTTTACTTTGGTCTACATTATATCTTAAATTTAAATATTTTTTTTAACATTGAAATAAATGTTATATCTCACACTCAAGGATATTCCTGTCAGAATATTGAACAAATCTGTGGACGTCTATATATAAAAATTAAATCGTAATTGCCAGTATTTCCCCACATCAAATACAATTGATAAAAATTATTGTTTTATTAAATTTATAAATACCTACTGTCAACGTCATTTGGTGACTAATTAAAAGTCAGTAATAAAATTTCATAGAATTATTTTAATATATACCTATAAAGTATTCGCGACACTTAAGTCGTTCCTTATCGATTCCTGGTGCCATTTGTCATAGTCGAAGTTCATTATTAATCATTTTTCCGAGTACTAAAATTAACACCTTTATTTTGTCCATTTTTAAAACAGAAAATAGCAACAAAAGTTATTCTTAGAAAGATATCGTCATTCGAGAGAGAATTTCAAGAAAACGTCTTAGTAACAATACAAAGAGACTGACAGTGTGGGCGTATCCTTTTATATGCATGTAAAATGTGGCCTTTGTTGTGACGTTTTTTATTTTTTTTTTCTTCTTATTGTACAGGTTACAATGATGTGTTAATTATAACGCGTGTTATTCAGCCTTTACAATGTCTTATAAGCTGTATCATAAAAAAAAAGTTATGCAAGAATCGATAGTGACGTAAAAAGCTACTCACTACGATTCTTTATCATGGAACAGATAATTAAGAGAGATTATTTTAAATGTTGTCTACGTTGTAAGTAATCATTAAATATTTAAATATAGGCATATCAATACGGCGAATTTTTATAATTGTGATATTTTTTATACATATTTGTAATATTTTATATTTTATGTTTAATTAGCTAATAATGAAGTGGGTGCCTGGGTAATACAATAAAATTTCAATTTACACATATATTTATAAAACTTCATAAACGATCAACATATTATTTACCCTTATTTAGAAAAGCCTGGTCGGTTTCCAGGAGGCGCGGGTTCGAGTCCCGCTACGTTCAAATTTTTATTTATTTAAAATTAGCCGATTTATTTAAAATTTTAACTCTAAGGCCTAGTTGATAATAAATAGTAAAATATAAAAATATTCGAAATGTTTAGTATAGTGCCGTGTAGCATATATAGTATTTTAAGATAAAATATTTTTTTTGGATTTACATTTAATCTGTGAAATAATACTTTGATACGCCATTCAATAGCTAATCTGAGAATAAGTATTACGTAGGTCTACATTTCAAGACGACGCGACGCCGAATACGAGCTTTTTATAGATCATAAATTCTTCACATAATAAGTATATAGAAAAATATATACATATAATAAAATATTATATATTAAACATAAATATATCATGTTTATTTGTATTTTCCAACCCGTTCAACCACCTTGTCTTGTTTACGGCATGTACACAAAGTTCTTAGAAGCACTCATTATGGCATGAAACCATCATGACTATGGACACAGACGGGTATACTTAAATGCTTATTGAATCAACATCTATTGTGTAACGCTATGGCGTATAATAATTTTGTAACTTTAATTAAATTAGTCACCATTGTAAACGATTCCATTTGTATATTATAAATGCGTAGTCTCGGAGTTGGCGTATGATGCGAAATTTAGCGGTAAATCGTATACTGACGTGTTATTAATTATAAATTTAATAATTATAAGTATTTTTTTTAATAATACCTTCGATATTATAAATCGATATTATTACCAATTTGAATAGAGTTCTAGACAGTTCTAGAAGTCCAGAAGCACCTTGCCCTATACGTTCAGTCAAAGCCACGAGGCTCTGTAAGGCAATGCCTTTGAAACAATACTCGGTACACCAGTTCCGTCTCAAAGCGGACTTAGAAACCATTATCGGAATGAGTTCTGACTTCTGAGAATGTATACTCATCGCCAGTCCTTCAGTTAAATAAAGGTACCGAGAACAACGGTATGCTCTGAGAAATCGGTGCGGAGTGCGGACTTCTGTGAACTGTACTGACCTCCTAAATTTCAAAACCTGTGTCTTGTACTGAGAAAATGGTGAAATTTTGTTAAATAAATAAAGCAATTTGTCGTGTTTGACAACGCTAATTCGTCAAAGGTACACACTTAAACCTTGTTAGCATTGTAAAATATTCTCTATACGTGATTACTTTCACAGTAAAAAGCTTTTAGATTAGATAGTCATATTAAAGTAAACCTTTTAATTATTTCTACGTATACTGATTGTAACTATTTGAAATATAATAAAAATAATTAGTAATTATATAATTTTTATACTTATTTAGATTGTTGTTATAAACCTATACTTATATAAAATTCTTGTCGTTCAATAAAATACTTTAAAACTTTCTTTTTAGTGATGTGACCCGATAAAGCCGATAATATAATCAAATTTCTAAGATCGATTTAATACGTGTTATTTAAAATTAATCCACGATTGTAAAATTATCTTAATTAACCAGATAGCATTAAAAACACGCGTGAACTCATCGTGGCTACATGCGAAATTCTATACGTAGAAATAATAAAACCAGTGGGCGCAATTACAAATACCATCTGCTTTTCATACCTATTTTCGAGGGGAATTTTTCAATACAATACTTAAATAGACATTGTGATTGAGTTTTAGAATAAATCTATATAAAAGATTGGGCAGCTGGATCAAATGTGTGCAACTCTACAAACGGCAGATGGCTCATGTTTGTGAAAGCTCCGCAGGTAGGGGTTTCTGAGAACGCCAAATATAATCGCTACGGGGAACTCGCTCTCTATGGCATGTTCGAATGCGAATTGAACACCTGCGTATTTGTTCAATCTTTATAATAAATCAAAAGAATCGAATTCGTATAATTAAACACGTTGTTTACAAACACTTTATTGTTTGCAAATCAAAATGACTTTATGAAGTCATAATTAATTCGTTTTATGTGATGCAATCCTAAATAATCTATTTTGTTACATAAAAGATAAATAACATATTTAAGTATTCTTAATATTCGGTATCAACACATGAACATGTGTACCTTATATTAGAAATCATAAAAGCCTTGGTTCAATGAAATATTCGTGACTATAGACGCTGCACGCACAGTTACTGTGGAGTGAATCTACTCTGGTAACCAGGTCACGCGTTACTTAACGTATTTCGGTCGAAGCCGCTCTTTTTTGTCGGCCTCTACTGTCACTTTTGGTAATTTTGTTTTTATATCCTTTTTTCCCATACTATTCTGCGTACTTGTACATAATATTGTCATAAATATACATAGAACGACATTATCTAATTGCAAAGTATTTCAAAATTGCGTATAATAAAAAACTTTACCACTTAATTTTATGATAAACCTATAATCTCCAAGATTGCCTTTTTTTTCGTATAATTAATATTCATTATTAGCCAGAATGAAAACAGTAGAATAGACATGAATGTAAGATTACGCAGAATCGTGCGCTACGTACAAATAATACAATACAATGAAGATAGCAAGCAAACGACTAGATAACTGGATAATTGTTGTTGGTTGGTGAATGAATTCTCGGAAGTAGTGAACGTTCGAGTTTCGTATCACTCGGGTGCCGCGCTCGACGGTCGCCACTCAGCCGCGCTCTCGTCAGATCCCCACTTTACATTCACGAGGCCGCTCGTATAATTTATCATACCGTTGCAGTGCGTTGTTGCGTTAACACTTCTACTTATTTTAGTGCAAAAAATATTTTAAAATAAAATAAATTAATATTTGGAATAAATTATTCGGTGCCACATTGTTGTCTATGGCAACGCGGACAACACTATTGTTAAAGAATTTTTGGCAGTTTCGAGCAGTGGAATGTTTGTGACGCTCTGTGAATTGTGAAGACTGATTTTAGTTTTTACTATTTTTGTATTTTCTATTAAATAATAAATACAACAGTGATCTAATAGTGTTTTCAAGAACGAATAATTATATTATATTACTTAGTTATTAAAATAAAGTGAAAAAAAAAGATAAGAAATTTTGTGTTGTGTAGACTTTTAAGAAATTAACCAAATCGTGGCCTCTGGAGACGAGGCAGGTGGGACAGGTAACAGTCCACCGATAAGTGAACCCCAAATGTGCTTGGTTGAAAGACGAGAAACAAAACTGAGTCCTTTAAACATGACGATAGCAACGAGGTTACCGACGCAAAGTGAGTTGTGACTGAATTACGCCAAATGCTATAATTATATTCAACGAATAGTTTCTACGAATTATGCATATATATCTTTCTTAGCATATTATGGCAGAATTGTTATCACATTCAATACTGACTTAACTCTATTAATAACACGTTATCACGAGCTAAAACAAAAAAAATATGTAACTTTGATATGATTATTATAAAACATTCTGTCTCTATATTAAGCTGTAAATTACTATGCTGTAGTAGCATCTATATGTTAATTAACTAATAATCTTTAATATATTTTGCTATAAGTTGCAAAGAATTTTCAATTTGAAATAAATACAATTATATACCACTGGCCTTTTAATAAAGCCACAGTATGTTATGGTTTTATTACCTTCTTCTGTTTTATTAATAAACATTCTTTAGACAACCTTTATTATGCATATTACCAATTTAATTTCTTATTTACTGTTATTATCCAAGCTGCTTTGAATATTTTGCAGTTTAATAGATCTCTTTAACTGATATGTATACATCTGTCAGTATATAAGCAATAAATAAATGCATGATGAAGCATTTTTATTAGCATTCTTAGATTTTTTTTAGCTTCACTCCGTATCCGTATATAGCAGGGTAGGCAAAGGTAACCTAGTGTTAAGACTCTCCTATCCCCATTTTCTGCCTAATCTTGGAGAGATTGAGCTGTGAAAATCAATAACAAGCTTTGTCTGTTTACAAGAGTAAGGAAATGAAAATAATTTATTCCACTGACTAAATATCAAACACAGTCAGATGCTGTATTGACACAATAATTACAACTAACAATTCTATTACAGATGCATGCCTTGAAGTGGGGGTTCCACTCAACAGTTGGTCAGCGGGAGTTGCTTGCTGTCCCAACTGCAGGCATGAGCTCCGAGTGTCCCTGGCATGCCCCAAGAACCACCATGTTCCCGTGACACCACTCACTCCTACTTTCACAGTCCAGCCAACATACTTGCCACAGATCCCCTTATATAATACACCTTCATCACAATTTATTACATCTCCTTTAAATGATGAGTTGAAACGGTTAGCTGAGACTCTTAGAGCATTAAGGTTATCAGGCTGGTACTATGGAAATTTAGATTGGCAGGTCAGTATTTTTGAATATAAACAATTGATAATGTTAGTTAGTATATTAGTTTAGTTAATTAGTACTTAAAATTTTAAATTGCCAATAATTTAAAAAGGTTGAGAAAAGTTTAATAGATTTTTTTAAAATGGCATAACTTCAAAATTTAAAAAAGAGTTCAAATTTCATGTGAAATTTTGTGGGCATTGTGGTGCAGTGGGACAATGTCTTATTGAAGATACAACATTTGTGGGTGCGATTTCTACTCAGGGGAATGAATTTCCTAGGTTTGGTAAAAGGACAAAACGTAACATTTAAGTTTCACCAAAATGCAATGTCTCGAAAATTGAGCAAGACAGTGAAGAATGAAGTATCTTAAAATAAGGTTTTCTATACCTTGCTATATGCAGGATACAGTGTGAAGTTAAAAAATTAAAATACATTGTTAAAATTATGATTTATTTTGTTTGTCTGGTACACTGACTTACCCTTAACTTTTTTTAGGGTGCTCGGAATCTATTGAAGGATGCAAGCGTTGGTGCATTTCTGATCAGAGATTCAGGAGATAGGAACTTTATATTTTCTCTGTCAGTACAAACGGAGAGGGGACCAACTTCTGTGAGATTGCATTATGAACAAGGCTGCTTTAGGTAAGCATCAATTGATTCTGTTGTTGTGTGATAAATTGTTGTTTTTGAAACATATTTTTTTATTTACCAGTTTACGAGTATAACAAAGTGCGGTGTTTAGTTCCGTCACTCAACAGACAATGTCTCAATTTGTCTTAAAGTGTCATCGCTCTCTGCCACCCTGCCAATTAAGCTAAACATTTTTTTATTAAAAAGTGAATGTTTAATGCTTATGGCACTTAACTATTAATATTATATTATTATTGAGGTTAGTTACGGCACAGGGGCAGAAGCGTGCGACAGGTTGTGAGTTCAATTCCCAATCAAGGAAATCACATATTTCATATTTTATTAAGTGATGATGATTGCAGACTTTTAAAATTTTCAAAGTCACAATGACAAAAATACTTCCTGTTATCATATCTTCGCTTATGTTTATTATGCTATGTATTGATAGTGCCCATACTCATCACTTCTTGGTAAAATTTAAAAATTGTTATACCATAAAAATGTATATAAATATAATCTATTTTGTGCCTTAAAATATGTTGAAAAAGAAAGTTTATTTTGAAATTTTATTATTTACGTAAGCTAAATGCTATAGATATCTAAGAAAACATATTTTAAGAAATCACTTATAGAATATATAAAGTATAATTTTACAATTTGTAACTTAAAAAAATGTCATTTCTTATAATTTGCAACTTTTTGCCAATCACTTATTAAAAGCATAACACTTATTTAAATATTGACCTAAATTAATAGCTTTAAACTTTCTCAACTTTTTAGTAGAAAATTTTAAGATAAGGCATATTATATGACTCGTCAACCGTACTGTACCCATATAAACTGTCATTATATGGGTACAGTACGGTTGACGAGTCGTGGCCGCTCTCAAGTTAAGCGGCTTGAACTTTTGCGTATTGTTCGGTTACGAAAATAATCAAATGTATCAAAAATCTTAAAATCAAATCTGCACAGCCATCTACAGCTAACTACACAGCGGCCACGACTCGTCGGCAGTACTATACAACATATTATAAAATATGCATGATGAACTTGAGTCTTATCTTATCGCTTTTAATAATGTAACGCTATCTTAGCGCCCGCTGTTATTTTTGCTACTTACGCGAAATCATTATTATGGTTTATGCGTGTCCATATTATGAAATTGATGACTTTATAATAAAAGGAAATAAGACTGTAAAGGTTGTGGGTTCGTTTCCCACTCCAGGAAATGAAATATTTAATTTTTTTTTGTTCGTTCTGGTGTCGTGCAAATTGATTTCCGCCATTCAACATGTAATGCCTAAAGAATACCGCGGTATGTGGGGAACGGAAGTGTCTTAGCAGTACCCAGGTTCCCTCTGCCTACCTCTATGTGCTGGATACAGTGTGTAGCTAAAAAAGAAGTTTTGTAGTTTTTTAAATTACTTTCATATATTCTCAAAAAAATAAATAGCGACGTTCATTTTATAATACAATTCCCAGCCATTTTTATTTCCTCATATATTCTGTTTGTTAAAAGTTATTTTAGTTTTTTCTATACATATAAATTCTTTGAGCACAAAGTGTGACTGTAAAATCGATTGGTTGTGAGTTCGATCCCCACACGAGGCAATGAAATATTTATTTACATTTATATTTCCACTCGCTCTGGTGTCGAGGGAAAGCGCGGCGTTGAGTTCCGCCACTCAACACACAATGCCTCCAGAACTCGGCGAAAAGTGGGGAACGGACTGTCTTAACACTAGGTTTCCTGTGTCTGCCGTGTGCGGGATACAGCGTGAAGCTGATTTCATTTAATTCTATATAAATGATGTTCTAACCACTGTAGGTACTCGCTATATGTATTTTAGTAGGAAACCAATAAATCGGTTTCCGCTAAATGCTTACACAATAAATGAATCACTATATAACGAAATTGGAGGTAAATACATGTTGGTTCCCATTCATTTTAACTGCTTACCAAATTACTTATGTGGAAAACATATAAAAATTTTAACGTAGCGGGACTCGAACCCGGGCCTCCTGGAAACCGACCACACCTATTCGAATCCCAGGAGGCGCGGGTTCGAGTCCCGCTTCGTTAAAATTTTTATACGTTAGCTAAATAAGTACTTTTCTTTCCTAAGTGTGGAAATAGCACTTTAAAAATGTTTAAAAAAATGTTTATAAAACTATTAACAAAATAATAATAATTTGTATTGATTCATACATTTTCTTTTAATCAATGATAAACGAAAACATGACATTATATATGTATTTATACTTTCTGGGTTATATTAGTTGACCTCACAGACCGCGTCATCTTGTTTTGTACTGACGTAACTGACTAAATGTGTACGTTGAAAATTTCAATGCGGTTTCACCGGTCTGTCTGGCTTTTGAATATTTGAATTTGAAATATAGAAGAGGATAGGGCTTATTTCCAGCTTCACGCTGTATCCCGCAAACAGCAGGGTAATCAGAGGGAACCTAAAGCTAAGACAATCCGTTCCCCACTTTCCGCCGAATTTTGGAGGCATTGCGTGTTGAGTGGCGGAACTCATCGCCGCTCTTTGTCTCGATACCAGAGCGAAGAAATGGAAATAAAAATTTAAAATAAATGTTTTATTTCCTCGAGTGGGGATCGAACCCACAACCGTCGCGTTACAGTCGGTGTTTATTTCTTATCGCTAAAGATAACCAGTAGTTATTTTAAATTTTGTTAAATACATATAGCAGGGGAAGTAAGGGGAAATTTGGTGATAAGGATACTCCCCCTCCAATTTCTGACGGATTTCCGAGGCATTCCGTGTTCAATGCTGCGCGTTGCTTGTTACCAGAGAAAGGAGAAAGAAATATTATTTAATTCATCCCCTGAGTAGGAATCGAATTTATAACTATTGCGCCCTCAGTCACTGCCACTGCGCCACAATGGTCTCCTTTTTTTTATAAATATAATACATTTATTTATAATAAAATATTTTTTTAATAACCATTAAAAAAATTAAATTTTGTATGATTTATTCTAACCAAACATTTTCTTCTTTCCAGGTTAGACTGTGATAGGCCACTAGCAAGGTACATGCCTCGGTTCCGCTGCGTTGTGGAGTTAGTACAACACTACACACGAGTAGGGCAAAGAGGGCCCGCCGGGACAGTCTGGGTGGACCGAGAGGGATGCCCTCATTCCCCCGTCCTCCTCAAATCACCACTCAGAAAATCACCCCCAACGCTCTTACACTCCGCACGTCTCGCCATCCACAAGTCCATAGATTCGAACCCGCTCACCCCGAAACTCTGGACTGCCCCTAAACACAGGCTCCTGCCCCTACCGTCAACTTTAATAGACTATCTCGGGGAATACCCCTACTCGATCTAATATTACGGAATCTGTACATTAGTAAATAGTCAAATCGCGTCTAACGATGCCTAGTGAAGATATTAGGTTACTAGAAAAATATATAAACATATTAAATATTATAAATTATGGCTATAATATAATTATATTATAGTCCTTGTGTATAAATAAACGTGTGTGCATATTATTATAGCACAGGATGCTAGAAAAAGGGGCTGGCTCCTTTTATACTAATAATTATTTAAATTTTATTAATAAATAAATTGTAACGTCTGTATTATTTTTTAAGTATTTAATATTATGGGACTCAACTATTTGTATTTAGTGGATTCTTACTGTCTGTATATAAAGTTTTGAATTTTGATGCAAGACTGAATTTCTTAATCATTAACGTATCGTCATCGAAACATTACAAAAGCTTAGACGTGGCTAGTTTTTTTTATTTGTATTTTTTTATTAGATTTTGATTTTTTTTTAAATTTATAATACTTTTATCACTTTGTTAAAATAACAAAAAATAAAAAGATTTTCATAGAAATGGTTCAATTAACTAAAACTGACAGATATCTTAATGCCCATCTTGTCCATTATATTATTAAGAAATCATCACATTGTATAATGTAGATATATATATGTTTTATTTATTTATTTCTCAACTAATAAAATAGGTTAATCGCTGTTACTTACACAATTTTTGTTTTGTTCCTATCTTATGTAAACTTAAATGTTAAATAATAAAAATAAGGAATATATCGAATCTAAAAGCTTCAGTTTCGAAAAAATAATTTATTTTAAAAACACGTATATCTAATTAGTTATTAGAAATGTATAATGAAAAAATGCTATGTAATTATTTATTTGCAGATATAAAATTTTTTTGTTTGTATGATTCATCACTGTTTGAAAAATAAGATGTGCCATTGGACTGTAATAAAATATGGATACCAGCAATAACATTGGAAGACATGCGTATGATATTTATTTATTATATTTTTTCGTAGAAATCTATGTATGTCCGTAAACGCAACTGTCGTGGGTTCGATTCTCACCCGGTGGAGTAAATTGTTTTCATTTCGTCGCTTTAGCAACTAGGCAAAGCCCGGCGTTAAGCTTCGCCGCTCGAGACGGATAGTATAAAATCTAATTTGTATTGAAAATAAATTTGAATGATATTAAAATTGCATGTCATTTAAATATACACAAAATGTTTTGAGGCTGAGTATGTAAATAGTTATTGTTTTGTTTTCTTATTTATTATTAATTATAATTAAACATATGGAAAATCTTAATATTTCAAGTTCTATACCATGTAATGGTAGTTTAGTGTAGTATAGTGCATCTAGGGATTTGGCTAGTGATGTTCACTAATTTAGATTAAAATATGTACCTAAATAATCTCGATTACATTTATTGTAGGCTTCACAAATATTAGAGAAATTACAAGAAAAAAAAATTGGTGTCTATGAATAGGTATTTCTTTATCTTTACTTAACAAGTATAATTATAAAACAAAAATTTATTTTTATATGAAATCTGTAAGAAAAGACGCCAATTAAGTAAGTGACATAATATAGATATGTGTTTCTAGTTTAATGTATGAAAAGAACTGCAAATAATTTATATACAAAAAATATACATTCAGCCTATAATCTGTTGTTTTATTACTATTATCTTTTTAGTCTGTTACTAAAAAGGGGGTCGACCCCACTCGAGGACACGAAATGTTTAAGACTTTCGTTCCGCTGCTTTTATGAACGCTATGTCTGCAGAATTTGGCGGAAAACAGGAACGGAGTGTCTGAATACTAGGTTCCCAGGTTCCTTCTGCTTGCGCTGATATATGCAAGATACGGCGTGAAGCTAAAAAAAAAGTAATAAAAACCTATTTTATTTTGGCGGCTTAAAATTTAATGTTTATTGAATTTAAACTTGACTTACCAAAATTCTAGTTGCGATTCTTAATAACACGAGTATTATTTAATTATTATTAACTAAAATACTTTGCAATACAAAGAACACGACAGTGGAGTTTCTATTTATATGGAGAAATTAAGGTTGCTCTGAAGTCTGAAATGAAAGTCTACATTAAAACAAATAGCGTATACGCCAGTATCCTCGACTTCATTAGGCAGCTTTGGGAGTGTCCTTAGTCTCTTCTAAGATACTTATTAGAACAATTGAATATCGGGGAAATATGTTCACACTACTGAATATGGAAGATACGAAATGGATGTAAAAAGGTATATTGGTGCCGGTAATAGGATTAACGGAGCCTTAGTTGCATTGACGAGACGGCGAAACGTCAGCACAGCTGCGCGTTTGGCCGTACACAATGCAGTGTTGGTACCGACGCTGTTCTACGGCAACGAAACGTGGGTATTACAGAAGAAGAACGAAAGTAAGGTGAATGCTGTGGAGATGCGATCTCTTCGTAGGATGTACGCAGTCAGCTTAGTTGATTTAAATCGCAATGAAGAGATACACAGAATGGTAGGTACTAGCGAGGATGTCACGTTGAGAATGAAGAAGAAAGTTCTCAGCTCAAACGAATGACTGATAAAAGAATATCAAAAAAAAATTATAAAGGTAAAAGATATAAAAGTAAACAGCATGGGCCCTCCGGCATGGCCTCGGGGCGAAAATGAGTTGATAACTATGGAGTTGTGGACGCGATGAAAGAAGTCTAGAGACCGTAACGCTTCGTTACCGCTATAGCATATTCGCTGGCGTAGGCATAAAGAAATAACTGAAAATTGTTTCATTGAAATTTGTTCAAGGAAACTCGAACCGTTGGTACAGTGGGTTATATCGAAACGATTAATGTGATGTAATATAGCCTATCTATAGCCTCTCTCAATAAATTAACTAAGTTGAACACATACTTATTTAGAAAACGTATAAAAATTTGAACGTAGCAGGGACTCGAACCATCGTATAAGTTTAACACATGTTTTCTTCAATCCATTCCAATAATTTCGGAGATTAGTACAGCAAGTTCAACCAAACATTCTCTTCAAATTTATAATATAAGTATATATATTAAATAATGATCAGCAAAACAAGATCACATCAATTGCAAATTCCAAGTATAATTTTAGAATGTAAAGAAAATATAGCTTTTACTAATGAACACAACGATATAATATCTGTCTATGATAATATGATTTGATATTATTTTTAATCTACATTTTAAACGTCAACCGGCGTAACTTGTTATTGATTTTATTTATATCTCGGTGTATTTTTGAATTATTTTCTTTAAACCAAGAAATGTAAGGCGCACATTTAAATAAACTAGTAACTAAACTAAGCCATGTCATCTAATGGTAACGGCGGCAACTATGCACCCCTGAAGCAAGCACTTACCGACTCCGAGTCCGAGGACGAACAGAAGCTGGAAAATGCTGTGCATATCAAGGCTTCCGATAGCTGCAACAATTTGGACTATAATAGTGGACTACAATCTTCAAAGAATTACAGCATGAGTGACATGGACGACTATAATACCAATGAAAAAACTGTAGAAAGCACAATGGATAACGTAAGCTTTTTGCAGTCGGATATTTCTAATAAAATGTCGTTTCCACGTCGGTGTGCGCTAATCGCGTCAATTTTTGTTTGTATTTTTACTGTAAGTATATTTCTATGGGGCATACCTTGTTCAGATGTTGGTAGCTGCGCCAACAACGAGTGGCAAGATAAAACAACCAGTTGGGAGATCCCATATGATGAAATTGAACTGTCTGGTGCGGTTCAAGTAGTTGATGGTGCTATACCCAATACGAAGAATCTTATATTTATATATCGCGGCAATCATATGAAAGAGGAAAAAAATAATAATGATAATGTGAATGGAGTTTTGTTAATTGTTGGTAACACAGGAAAAGTTGGCTGGTATACGAGGGAAGCCAGAATACCCACAGAGATTAACTGCCATCTCATTGATGTGAATAGAGATAGGCAAAAAGATTGTATAGTGTCTGGTTCTGAAGGTTTACTTGCAGCTCTGAACCCCTTATCAGGGACTTACTATTGGTATATTCTTAAACAAGGAAAAATCTTTAGTGATATTGCAGCAATTGATTTCCCGATAGTGATAAGAGATGTGGACAAGGATAATGTGAATGACCTTATGACCGTGGCAACAATGTATCATAATTCCAATCACAATTCATTACTAATAATATCTGGAGCTACTGGAAATATTATTGGTGATCCAATGACTATAGAAGATTGTCCGACAGTCAAATTGTTGACCGAGTCTGATCCGATTACTTACATCTGCAAAAATGATACCTACGAAGCTTTTAGAGAGATCAAATATAATGTATTATATAGAAAATTACTGAAACTAGATCAATCAGTAAATCACTCAGTATCCATATCATCTGTTTCCAAAAGAGTCAATCTAAGCTTGAAGAAGACAACAACCAGCACCAATAACTGGGAGATATATACAAATGGTCCGGGAAAACTTATCGTTGAGAACTCTGGTGAATGCCCGAATTCATGTAGAGTAAATTTAAAATTATTGCTTGCTAAAAATGGCACTACCAACGTCAGCTGGGAATATTCCGCTAATCACGTATATGCAATGAAGCCTAGTAAATTTGCTTTTGCAAATTCTATCAGAGGATTCGTATTAAAATTATGACAGTGGAACAGTGCACACCTGGCCAAGGGTGCACTTAAAATTGACGAAGTACGATATAATGTACAGAATCAGAGTCCCAAGAACACAAACGACATCTTCTATTATCGACCAACTATAAATGTCGCCTCTATATCGTCATTCATTAAATACGCAAATTTTACAGCTCACGATATTTCTGAGAGAATTGTTTTAGTTTCGTTTGATAATTTACAAACGTATGTGCATGTTAATGTGAGTCAAACGGATATAGTCCAAATTTGTGTTAGAGGATCTATAGATGCTGGTGTTCCTGTACCGACTTGTCAACCAGATCTTGAATACCAAGAGAACTCTTTGGTCATTGCCGATTTGGACGGTGATCAATCTCATGAATTAATCTCTTACTATAGTACATTCTTGCCGCCCGAATCATATTCACCAAAGAAAACAAATCCCTACGACAACTGGAGGCTGACATCAATTGTGAGAGTAATTAGACTGGAATCTGAATTACCAAAGTTATTTGTATCAGATAATTAATAATATATGTTAAATTTTAATGCTTTAAATGATAATTTTGCAAGTGTTGCCATGCTTGTTGTGATTTGGCTTAAATTTTTATTATCTAGTCATCCGAATCAAATTAAAAACAATTTAATCACAATATATGTAAATAGAATTTTATAAATTCACTTATCTCATAATAACAAAATATGTACCGTTGTAATAATAGTATTGTTAACTTAAAAAAAAAATCAAATCTTTGTATCGTAATCGTTTCTATCTTTCATAAAAGTAATATTTAGCACATTAATAAACTTTTGATGAACTTTATAAATTATATTGGATATTTTATAAGAAAAAATATAACTAAATCAACAATAATAATAATCATTTATAAAAAATTTTTAATCCTAGTTCTGCTGTTATTTTATCATTAACTTGGTAGTTTTTGCGATCTGTCATTCTAAATTATCTGTGTTCAATGTTGATATCATGAGAAATTAATCATATTATTGTTATAATTGAATTTGAATCTTATATTAAGTGTTAGAATATTTGTATTTCCGCTATATAAATTGTGGTTTTCATAATTTGTTATTTCCAATACAGATAATATTTATGGAGTAATAAATAGTCGAAATTTTGATGATACTTTTATTTGAAAATAATTTAGAACTTCTTCCTAGAACCTACTACAGTCGTATCACCGTACTATGTCGTAGAGTTAGATGCTGTCACCCTTTGTCAAAATGAGCTTAAGTTATGAAATAAATAATAATAAATAAATCAGCTTCACGCTGTATCCCGCACACAGCAGGGTAGAGGGAACCTAGTGTTAAGACACTTACCACCCACACCACCACTTTGAACCCACAACCAATTTTAATCAATTATTTAACAAATATAAATTGATCTTCCAAGTCCATCCAGATCCAGTCGTCGCGCAGGGGCACAAAGTGTGACTGAAAACACGGCTGGTTGTGGGTTCGATCCCACTCGAGGAATTAAAATATTTATTGAAATTTATATTTTCATTTCTTAGCTACGGTGTCGAGGCAAAGCGCGGCGTGGAGTTCCGCCACTCAGCATGCAATCCTCCAGTATTCGGCGGAAAGTGGGGAATGGAGTGTCTTAACACTAAATTCCCTCTACCCTGCAGTGTGCAGGATACAGGCGGAAGCTGATTAGATTTTTTAAAATTGTTTTTTTAACGGTTGGGTAAATAAAACAAAAGATTATAAAACATAGCATTTTTTTAATGTTTGCTGGCAATGCTAAAATAAATTTAAAATTAATTGAGTAAAATACTTTATATTTCAGAATTGCTTACTATTTTACAACAACCCAGCTTTAGATACTAAAAACCGTACTTGGTCCATATTTTTTTTAAATATAACAAGAGTTTTCTTTTTGTTTAAAAATAATATTTTGAACATTTTTTAAAGTGTTATTCCACACTTAGGAAAGAAAAATATTTATTAAGGAAATGTTTTCTAAATAAGTAAAAACAATTTTCTTATATATACTCTATAGCATAGCTTAACAAATTATATCACCATAAAAAAAAGAAAAAAATATATATTATATATTAATAGTATTAAAGAAAGAGCAACTGAAACTTAAATGAAATAAATTTACAACATACAACTTAATGGATGAGAGTTAACTTTTAAATTAAATAATTTAAAACAATAGTTTAATTTATAATCAAATAAAACTAGCAGTTTTTTTTATTTATAAAAAAAAATAATAATAAAATTCAAAAAAGATGAGGAAGAAAAGTTTTTTTTTTTATAACAATTATTTTTATCACAATAATAAAACTACTTAAAAGGAACATAAAATCAAATCAGCTTCACGCTGTATCCCGCACACAGCAGTGTAGGCAGAGGGAACCTAGTGTTAAGACACTCCGTTCCCCACTTTCTGCCGAATTCTGGAGGCATTGCGTGTTGAGTGGCAGAACTCAACGCCGCGCTTAACCTCGACACCAGAGCGAAGAAAATGGAAATATAAATTTAAGTAAATATTTCATCTCCTCGAGTGGGGATCGAACCCACAACCAGTCGGTTTTACAGACACACCTCGTGCCACTGCGCCGCGACTGGCCTCGGAACATAAAAGATATGTTTTTTTAAATTATTCTATACCAAAGTCGATCTATTCTGTAAATATTAGAAATGACTAAATGTTAGCTAAATTTAAATGAAATGAATCCACTTAAAGAAAACATAGTGAAAAAAAGGTATAATTTTACATGCAAGGACGGAAACATTTGTTTTTTTTTAACCTCTACGCTTATAGGCAGGAAAGGCAGAGAGAACCTAGTGGTAAGAGACTCCGTTTCCTATGTACCCACCCAATTTTTATGAGATTGTGTTGAGCGACGTAACCCAACACTCCGCTTTTCCGTTTTACCAAAGGATAAAATCCTTCGGGTGGGAATCTTTCCCACAACGATTTGTGCCATGACTGACTTTTTGTCAATCTCATTGATATTACACTTTAGTGGGATTTGAACCTGCGCTGCTTGGAAACCATCTCGTTCTATTCTTAATATTATTTCAAAAAAAGAAATATCTTACATTCAAAGTGTGGAGTAATATTTTTTAAAAAATATTAACAATCAGTCGTAGAGGAGCATTTATAACTTTTTTAAAAAAATAAAGCTAAAGCTCTGCACTTTGCGATGGTTATGGGTTCGATTCCCATTCAGAGGATTGCAATATTTTATATTTTTATTTTCTCAGGAATGAAGTGTCTCATCACTAACACATTCCCTCTGCTTACCCCGCTATCAGATATATATGCATTAGATTTTTTTTGGACACTCTTTAGAGTTCTGACGTCACAAACTATAAGCACCAATATACACAATATATTATAGACAAGAATGTGCGTTTTTCTTACATAATACTTTAACAATCAGTTCTTTAACTGTAACTATAATAATAAATCTTATTCTATTAAAACTTTTAATTTTAATAATAGGTATACTTATTAACAACACTACTTACATAATATTATTACAACGATTACCATAGTAATTTTTATTACCACAGTAATACTTAGAATAAATATTTTTTTATTACTGTATTACCCATAAATTACGGAGTTGGGGCGAGAGTGTAAAATTATACAAAAGAACGAGATTTTTTTTCTTACAAAAAAACTTTAGAGAATTACTTATATTTAAATATTCTAAGAACATAATATATAATAATAAAAAATCTTTCTTCAAGATACAAACAACCATCACATCACTTATTACTTGCAAACTAAATCAAATCAATACTCAAAGGTGATTACCATATATTACCATAGTAATATTTTAAGGTACACCCATTTTTCAATTATCGCATATGTACAGTACGGTCGACGAGTCGTGGCCTCCCTGAAATTAGCTCTAGACGACTGTAAAGATTTCAAATGAGAATTTTTCTCACTCTTGATTCTTTTATTCACGGGTGAACTGAACAAAAGTTGACGGCGGCCACGACTCGTCAACCGTACTGTATACATACATCATATATTTAATAGCGTTTAGGGTACTACAATCTTTGTATTGCCACCTTTCTCTTGTACAGAGGAATATGGCACGAGTGTAATATATTCACCGGCTGCCAACTGTTCGGATATGCTGTATTCACTGTCGTCGAACAGTTCTACAACAACTTCGTCGTACTCCTGGTGTCTGTAATAATAATAATAAAGTATTTTGTAGCTAATTTTCGTGACATTGAGAGAATATGGCGGAACGTGGGGAGCGGAGTGTCTGAACACTAGGCTCTCTCTACAACATGCATGGATACAGCATGAAGCTAAAAAGAAAAATCCTTTTATTACAAACTTTAACGAAATATAAGTTACGCCTTACGCCATTTTCTTATTTACATTTACCATATCAATATCTGAAAACCGTTTTTGATATCGATATTACTTCGTATCGGACAAAAATAAAATTAACAATTCTATTAGACCTCTTTAATATTTTTATTTTTTTACTTTGAAAGCCCGGTTGAGTTCCGCCACTCAACGTGCAATGCTTCCAGAACTCGAAGAAAAATGGAGAACGGAGTGTCTTAACACTAGGTTCCCTTAACACGCACACCCTACTATAAAAAAAGACAAATCTCTACTTCACTTACATAACATGCATATTCAAGGTCTGCTCTTGTATGAGCCGTGTGAGGGCCAGCTTAGCTTCGGCCCACTGTTTCATATCCTGGGTCCTGGGTTCGACTCCGGCGAGGACACACCTTATGGCTTGGGATTCGAGCACACAGAAGCGAGGCTCTAGTTCGGCTATAGCGTCCTCTTTTACCCAAAATACTTGGCCGTAGTCTATGTACATGACCTGTATGGATTATAGTAAGTTTTTACTTTCGGTTTAAATCCAAAAATATAAGAAAAATGGCAATTTCTTTGTATCCCAGACAAAACAATTTTATAAAAGTTTTTTTTACCATGTTTCAACTATGTTTATTAAAAAATGTTATACTTCAATTTATGTACTATTTACTGACAGTCTTGTGACTTTCCTATTCACAGCTTACAGCCTTTTCCCTCATAGAAGAGAGACACAACAGAGACTAACAGAGAGAACTTATAAACAAGACATTCTCCAATTTCCGCCACATTTTCGAAACATTGCGTGACGAGTGGCGGGAATCAACGCCGTGCTTCTTATCCATACCACGATCAAATGGGTAAATGAAAACAATTTAAATATAATCACTACTCTGAGGTAGGAATCTAATCCAAATCTATCGGCGACTATAATCAGACGCCATCCCACTTTTACTATTTATTGTTAAAATAATACCTCAACGTTCTGGTCAGCGCGTGTAGACGATAAGACCCTGGCGCGGTACCACTTCTCGTCGGAGTACAACGCCGCCACCAGTTCACCTGGGGCCGGGACCAGCTGGAGAAAATACAAAAACAATGTAGTATTTATTTTATATTGTTATTTCTAGAATATGGTTTTTGACTACGGTGAAAATGACAGTTATCGTGCCGCAGCGGCTGTAGGTTCGATATCCAAACGAGGGATTTAAATATTTTCACTCTGCCACTGTGGTTAAGCAAAAGTACGACGTGAAGTTAGTCTCGAATTCGTGTAGAAAGAAGAAAACGGAATGTCTTGAAATTAGAGGGTAGTATCCTGCAATTACTATGCGGGAAACAGCTGAAGATTTTATTTAGTTTCACGCTGTATCTCGCAAATAGCAGGATAGGCACAGGCAATCTGGAAACCTAGTGCTAAGATACTCCTTTGGCATTGATATACTTCCGTTCCCCGAAATTCCGTCGAATTCTGGAGTGACGGAATGCAAGACCACGCTTTGCCTCGACACCAGAGCGAGAAAAATATCAAATGTTTCATTTTCTTTAGTGGGAACCAAGCCCATCACCTGTCGCAATTGCAATCGTACGCTTGTGCGCCTTCGCCACGACTGGCATCATTAGAACTGAAATGTCATGCTAAAAAGTATATATGCAAAATAATAAATAAAGAATTTTGTGTGTGTGTGTCTGCGTATTATTTTTATTGTTTTTCTTTGTTGTGTGTTATGTTCACTCGGAAAGTTCTAGTATTGTATAGTATAGTAGGAAAGAAAAGAGAAAATGAAAAAGGAGGTTTTTACAATATATTTGTGTCTATAATATAAAAATCCAGGCTAATCGTGGCGCAGGGGCTCAAAGTGTGACTGTAAAATCGACTAGTTGTGGGTTCGATCCCACAGTTCGATCCTACAGCCACAGAAATATTTACTTAAATTTATATTTCCATTTCTTCGCTCTGGCGACGAGTCAAAGCGCGGCGTTGAGTTCTGCCACTCAACACGCAATGCTTCCAGATTTCGGCAGAAAGTGGGGAACGGAGTGTTTTAACACTAAATTTCCTCAGTCTACACTGCTGTGTGCGGGATACAGCGTGAAGCTGATTTATTTGATTTGATTTTATAATATAAAAATATTACTTGTAGACGTTTGTAAGCTGCCCGCGTCGCCTCAGAGTTCATATCTAGTATGAGGGCATCGAGCGTCGTGGGGGGAAGTACCACCCCAAATCTTGGTATTGCTTCTTCTACTGTAGATCGAAATATTATATTAATTACAAATATTGAGTGTTGAATATAGAAAAGAAAGGAATATATATACCTTTTTCTACTTGATTGCGCGACGCAAAAGAGGGTTGTGTGTTTGTTAATTTATGTATGATGTTTGTTTCTATATACCAAAAGGGTTGACCGATTTTGAAGGCTCTGAAGTCAGCCATTTACTTAATTCATTTAGAATTTTGTTTAAAATAATGAATAACTACACTATTGTAATTGTTCTATTGTTAGAAATCGGAAGTGGTTAACGTTTTTAAAAAAAAGACTATACGAACACACATCGTCTATATGTTTCTAAACTATTTTGAAAGTGACTCTATGTAATTGCAATAAGTGATATGTATCACCCAATAACAATACTTCACACTAGTTTTCTCCTAATAAGGGCCGTTGTCTACAAGCAACTACCCCCGATTGATACAATTCCACTGCTTTTATCATCTTTTTCACCAACATCTACCCTTCTTTTACACGAGTTCGCCAACACTATATTAATAGATACATTCTAAAATAAAACGCATATTTTTTGCAAAATAGAATTATAAAAATCGGGTTATCCATTTAAATTTTATAGGGCTATTTTTAAGTAAGTCTAATATTGCAATAATTGTGATAAAATATATGTATACGTAGGGATTTTGTTTGATGCAAGAGACGATGTCATTTCTTAATTATCAGCAATCCTGATCAGAGAGGTGTGGGCCAGCTCACCTCTCGCGTCGTCCACGAGGTGCACGTAGAAGCGGTCGAAGTGCGCGACGCAGGTGACGGCGGCGCGGCGCCACGCGCCCGGCGCCGGCAGCGCGCGCGCGCCGCACCGCGCCGACACCGCCACGCGGTCCAGCGTCCAGCCGTCTGGGTTACAAAACAAAAAATGTATATTATAGATAAATATATTTTTATGATTCCGTACAGGGACACTTAATTCTACATCTGTCTGTGTATCTGTCCGTCATTCAGTCAACAATATTTATCTAAAGATCTCATAGAGGTATGAAGCAACAGTTTGGCAAAAAGAAAGAAATTTGGGTGTTGTACAATACAAGCACATCATAGAAAAACAACAGGTTGTGAATTCAATCACGACTCAAGGAAATAAAATATTTAATATTTTAATTTCTTTACGCTGATGTCTAAGCAAATCGTGTCGTTGACCGTCCCGTCGTTCAACAAGCGACGGCTGCAGAATTTGATGGAGCAGAAGAAGAGAAGTGGGGAACGGAGTGTCTTAGCACTAGGCTCCCTTTGCATACTCAACTATGCGAGATAGAGCGTGACACTGAAAGAGAAAGATTAAAAAAATTAATATCCAAAAAAGGAAATAAAATACATTACCTGGATGTTTTCTAACATGTCTCTTTGTACATCGGGAACCTTTGAAACATGTCTTATTTGGTGCACCTTTATAATGCTTGCATATGTCAATGTCGTCTCGGTAACGATAGCCCTGTAAAGAGGAAAATATATAATTGAATTCTAAACTTCCCGCTGTATCCCGCATATAACAAGATCGGCAGAGAGAGAGAGCCTAGTGTTAACATTCCGTCCCTCACGCATTGCTCAATTTTCAAGATATGGCGGAACCCAAAGCTGCTGAACCACAACCATCGTTTCAGTTTGACGCTATGCCGCTGCACCACTTATTTCAAATGAATTTATTACTTATCTTGATAAGGCTAAAACAGGTATATTTTGAGGCTAGTTGTAGCGCAGCGGCACGAGGTGTGACTGTAAAACCGACTGGTTGTGGGTTCAATCCCCACTCGAGGAGATGAAGTATTAACTTAAATTTATATTTCCATTTATTCGCTCTGGTGTCGAGGTTAAGCGCGGCGTTGAGTTCTGCCACTCAACACGCAATGCCTCCAGAATTCGGCAGAAAGTGGGGAACTGAGTGTCTTAACACTAGGTTCCTCTGCCTACCCTGCTCTGTGCGGGATACAGCGTGAAGCTGATTAAAAAATAAATAGGTATATTTTGAAGGGGCGTAGTGGCAGAGGCGCACAAGCGTGCGACTGTAAACGCGACGGTTATGGCTTCGATTCCCACCGTGGGAAATATTTAATACATTCATTTCTTCGCTCTGAGTTCTGATAACGAAGCTAAGCTCAACTGGTTTTTAACATTTTACTATTATAAAAGATCATAATTAATTATATTTTAATATGAGGTTACCTCGGGTAATAAAAATAAAGCCCTTAATAAGGCCTAAGCAAGAAAAATACAAATTCTTTAAAGAAATTCTAATTTTAATTCTTTAAAGAATTTAACATCTACAAAGACGTAACGTCTACAGATAGCTCTTTCTACTAATGGCCTTATACTTCTCACAACAAAATAGTTTGTGAGCTATAATTCTAATTACATCACATTTATACTTAAATAAAAAGTCAATAATTAGAAATGAGCGGATGATTTTTAAATAGCTAATCATATTTTCTTGAATCATGTCTAAGAACACTCTCGGTACAACTCTCTCTCTCTCTCTTTGATTCTCTATCCGTCTTAAGTAATATTTCAAACAAAAAATAGATCTATCTTAATAAAAAAATATTTTAGGGTTCTGTACCTTTTAAGGAAAAAAAGGGACCCTTATAAGATCACTTTGTTGTCCGTCTGTCTGTCTGTCTGTCTGACTATCTATTAAGAGCCTCAAGAACGCTTGGAGATATCGAGTGGAAATTCAAACCGTATATTTAGATTTATGGTCTCATGATCCTGAAAAAATTGTATTTCTATATTTACTTAAAAAAAAGATATGGCCGTTTACATCGCAAAAAACGCGTATATCGACACTATGAAGGGACGCAAAATAAATAGGGTACTTCCGGTTGACCTAGAATTTTTAAATTTTACAATTAGCACCTACCTACTAAATTAAAACTTACATACATTTGTAGTTAAATCCTAAAAAAATATAGCCTTAAAAGGGGGGCAAAATTTGATATTAAAGCGGTTAGTTCAAATGAGGTTTAAGATGAAAGGGCTCTGGCTAAGCTAAGCTTGAATTTCAATTGAATTTCAGAATAGGCTCAAGACCGCCAATTTTTGTACAGAACCCTCGGTGGGCGAGCCCGTAACGCGCTCGTCTTTTTATCTTCTATCGCTTTTTATCCATTTGGGAACTATTATGGCACAGACAGACATACAGACGTAAACATACACACATACACAAACACGTCAGTCATAACAGCCCTCTGTTTCGGTTGGGGATGAAAAAGAATAGTAATAAGTAAAAACAAGTGTACCGTAACAGCTTCCACGGGATCGTCGTATTCTGGATTTTGTGTTATATTTAAATTTTCTTCGTTTAACTCAGGTAGTCCTTTAGCTGTTTCCGATGATTCGGGAACTTGAATAATAAAAAAAATAATTGATTTAAGAAGAATTTAAAATATTCTTTTGCAATGACTTTCAATTTAATTGAATAAATTTCGCTGTTGATTAGGGCCAATCGTGGCGCAGCGGCACAAGCCTGTTACTGTAGCACGACAGGTTTTGTTGAATTCCGCTCCCACTTCTTCTGCTTCCACTCAGTAATAAAAATAATCAGCTTCACGCTGTACGCACACAGCTGGGTAGGCAGAGGGAAGCTCGTGTTAAGACACTCCGTTCCCCACTTTCCACCGAGTTCTGGACGCATTGCGTATTGAGTAGCGGAACTCAACGCCGCGCTTTACCTCGAAACCAGAGCGAATAAATGAAAATATAAATGTAAATAAATATTTCATTTCCATGACATCCATAATCTTAGTATGATTTATTATTGAGTATTTTAAACAATATTTACCTGGTAATATTTGATCCTTTTGGACCAGCAAATCGTTGAGCACTTCTCCAGAGGAATATATCAAATACACGTCGAGGGATTCAGATGAGCTGGAAATATTATGAAAATGTAATTAGAAAAATAAATAAATGACTAATAAATAGAATATTTATTACTCATGTCATATAATTATGGAGGTGAAAACTATTTTAGTTTGGTGAAATCTTGCGAGTTTGCGTCACCGACACGCTTCACGCTGTATCCCGCATATAGCAGGGTAAGGGGAGGGAATCTAATGTTAAAGCACTCCGTCCTCCACGCACGCTAGTGCGACCTCGTCACGACGGTCTCACCTAATTTAAGCCTATATAGTATATAATATTAATAAGTGTAAGTTTACTGCTGCTTGGAGATCATCTATGGTGAGAAGGCCACCTTACTCCACATTTTACTTTTATTTATTATAATATTAATATGGTATAATAAAGTACTAAATAAATAAATAATTTTAAAGTCTACAAAATTATTTTTTTCTGTCACCAATATAAAATCGCCATAGCAGATGTTAGAATGAAAAATTTTATCTTAACCATATAAGTTAATCTAACTACAGTTAGAAGGTAGTAAGTTTAAAATCAAAAAATATGCCAATATTGAACATAAATATTGAAAGAAAAATGCTCATCATCATCAGCTACTTACTTATCATCAATCTTGATGTGGCAAGGATCGCCCATTAAGTCTTTAAGGAGCGTCTCTTGCTTTTCAATTAAATCCTTGTTCAGGGGATCCAGAAGATCTATCTGTAGTAAATCTATACTTATAATAAATCTGTAGAAAAGTCGTTTCTGTACATTGAAAATATTTTAAAAAAAATTAGCCAGGGTGTTAAAGGATAATTAACAGAATCCATTTCCAACATTTTTGGAATTTTTGTCTGTTTGTCTGTTTATCTGTTTGTCTGTTTATCTGTTTGTCTGTTTGTCTGTTTATGTAAACACGTATCACGTAAAAAGTACACAATAAATTTAAGCAACTTTTATACATAAAAATTACAAATAAATCAAAGTAGCTTTTAGTGTTTATTTCATTGTAATCGCTTCACTCTATCAAAAGATATAAGTATTTAAGTTTTCAAGAAGTTAATATTTGAGATATTAAAAAATCGATACAAGTAACGCTATCTATTGACAAAAATAGTAGGTACTAACGAATCTTGATACTCTCTTTCATACACGTAACGCTATCACTAATTGCGATGGGATCTTAAATAGATGGCGCTGTGCATAAAAGAAAATATAGTTTGGAAAGGTTACCGCTACACTCTATCAAAAAATAATGGACTTAAAGTTTTAAAGATA
>JAAIXJ010000118.1:373914-401826 GCA_013403705.1 Heliconius hermathena
ACGAGGTGTGACTGCAAAATCGACTGGTTGTGGGTTCGATCCCCACTCGAGGAGATGAAATATTTACTTAAATTTATATTTCCATTTCTTCGCTCTGGTGTCGAGGTTAAACGCGGCGTTGAGTTCTGCACCTCAACACGCAATGCCTCCAGAATTCGGCAGAAAGTGGGGAACGGAGTGTCTTAACACTAGGTTCCCTCTGCCTACACTGCTGTGTGCGGGATACAGCGTGAAGCTGATTTTTAATTTTTATGTAAAAAAAAAGTTAAACATGAACACTTCACTTATTAAAATACAAAAAATTATACGAGATTTGGTTGAAAATTTTAAGAAATTATCAAAATTAAAATAACAAGATTATGTTTTTCATTGACATTTACCCCAGCAAGATGACAGCATCGCGCATACGGCGGTTTCTTACAGAACCTAGGATATAATGGCTGCATATTCGACGGTGAGGTTTGTCTCGTTTCTCCTGTGTCCACTAAAAACACTTCTGCTTGGCTCATATCCTTATAAACAATAAAAAAAATATATAATTCTTGTTTATTAAAAAAGCTTAAAATGTTGTATACAAATTACTCTAAAGGACCTATCACTATTAAGCTGGATGAAAGTATACACACCTATTTCGACATAGTTGAATAAGAACGTATGGCATAGTGGGTACAGCGCTTGGACGGTTTCCAAGAGACGAGGATTCGTGTTCCGCTAGGTTAAAATGTATATATCTTTTTTTTAATAAGATTAAGAAACGACAATTAACGTTAATCTGAAATTATTTCAAAAAAATGTATGTGTGATGTTAAATATAAATAAAATCCAAAAAATATTTTTTCTTTTACTTTTATTACGAAAAATAAAATACTCAAATCATTAGTAATCGACAGGAATTTCTTCGATCTTATCTATTTATTTTTAAATAATGACCTAAGTTTTCGTTTGAGATGAGAAGAATAAAAATTGTTCTGAAAGGCTAAGTGGATGTATGATTCAATATAAGATAGCGACAATCGTATGATATATCTGATAAATTAATAGATACATCTGTATATACGTAAATGTAGTTCACGAGATTATTTAGTTCAAGTTTACTTTTTAACGCAATACGTTCTTAAGGTGAGTTTTTGACAAATGTTTTTGTACACTATAAATTGGATTTCGTCATTTGTATATCAGATCAAAATTTTTTATAATTGAAATAATATAATAATATACGTGTATAAATATTTAGTTATATTATATGTTACCATTTCCAAGGTCAAAGAAAAAATAGCATTTTTTTAACTTTTTTTTTCAACTTCACACTGTATTCCGCACACAGCAGGGTAGGCAGAGGGAACCCAGTGTTAAGACACTCCGTTCCCCACTTTCTGCCGAATTCTGGAGGCATTGCGTGTTGAATGGCAGAACTCAACGCCGCGCTTTACCTCGACACCAGAGCGAAGAAATGGAAATATAAATTTAAGTAAATATTTCATATCCTCGAGGGGGGATCGAACCCACAACCAGTCGGTTTTACAGTCACACCTTGTGCCGCTGCGCCACGACTGGCCTCCTCTTTTTTTACTTTTAGTCTAAAAATATCAATCATAATTCTATACCTATATCATTTTTTTTATTAAATTGTTACGAGTGTCTCAAGCAATTATTATTAAAACTAACTTTTTCTCTTACTTCAGATGAAGTTGTTTATCTCTTTCCTAACGCTAGCTGTTTTGGCAACAGTGTCTAATTCAGCTTCTCTGCAAAAGTCCAGCAGAGCTAACCTGAGTTTCGGTTGGATACGACCGGGAGACGTATTGTTACGCAGGTAAGAATATTTTATTTAGATCTAGCGACGCGCTTGGGGCTTCGCCCGCTTGAACTATATAATTAGTATTTAACTAATCTGCTTTACTTTCGTTTTCTAATATTAATTTCATTTTAAAAACAACATCTAGCAAATATTATATATATTTGCTTATTAGGGTAGGCAGAGGGAACCTAGTGTAAAGATACTCCGTTCCCTACCTTCCCTTGAATTTTTGGGGGCATTGCGTGTTGAGTGGCGGAACTCAACACCGCGCTTTTGTCTTGGTATCATAGGGAAGAAATATAAATGTGGAAAAACACTTTATAACTAAAAAATATGTGATAAATAAATAGCATTAGCTTGTCAAATGATAATCTTAAAAAATGTTGTAGTGGAAATGATCTTTAACGTTTAGAAACAGAAATTTGTAAAAAAAATCTGTCAAGCTTGACTGTGAGATGAAATATGAAATTGTACGGCTCAGTGGTAACACCGCTTCGGTTTCCAATAGGACGGGTTCGACTTCCGCTACGTGCAAATTTCTGTACGCATTATAAAAAAAGATGGCAGGGTAGGGGCACAAAGTGTGATTATGAACGTGACTGGTTGTAGGTTCGATCCCACTCGAGGAAATAAAATATTTACGTAAATTTATATTTTCATTTCATTGCTCTGGTGTAGAGGCAAAGCGCGGCGCTGAGCTCCACAACTCGACACGCAATGCCTCCAGAATTAGGCGGAAAAGGGGTAAACAAAGTGTCTTAACACTAGATTCCCACTACACTGCCGTTTGCGGGACACAGCGGGAAGCTGATTTTTATTTATTCATAAAAAGTATCTATTATTTAATTTCAGAGCAAACGTTTCCCAACCTGCCATACCAAATAGCATACAGTACCAAGACTACGTGTACCGCGGCAACTACGGCACCTATATTTCAGCAGTTAGTGTATACGAAAATGGCTGGACTCAATACGCGATAGCCTACGTGATAAGCGGTGGTATCGGTCAAAACAACATTACTATAAGAATGCAATCCGCCAGAGGATTCGGATTTAACTATACTATCGATATTTATGGAAGATAATTATTATTATTTAGTTAAATAATATTTTGAGGTACTAATAAGTATCCGAATAGTGTTTTTTGAAGTGTTGCCATTTTTTTATGTATAGTTATTTGACAATAATATATTTATTTTGTTGATAATATGACTATGTGTGTATATATTAATAATCTGTTTGTTATATTAAAAATATTATAGCATAGATATCCATTATTTTTATTTTTAAAAGGTAATAACAACTAAATATATTATCATTACAGTCAATCTGGTGGATGTGGTTAATAGATAATACTCAATTTCTTACATTTTTTTGTTAAATATGTAAATTTAAATCTGTCAAAATAAAACAAAAAAGTTTTGTTTAGTTTCTTATACTTTCTATCTTACATCAGACTTTATAAAACATATGTAAAGTTATGCAACAAAATAATAAATAATTAACTTTTTTAAAATTTTTAATTTATAAATATCAAAAATTTTAATTTTAATATTAAGATTAAAAAATATGAGTATAATTTAAATCCAAAAGTTTCACTTTCATCAGTAAGTAAAGTGAAAGTAATTTTGTCTTAGGCATTTAGAAACTTCAATAATAAATTAAACATAACCGAGTTTAATACCATAATTATTTACATAACACGCATATTTTATAAAAAATGCTAATATTATAATGCTTAACAGTTAGTTTTTTTACATACATACATACTTCACGCTGTATCCCACGTATATCAAGGACACAGGGAACCTAGTGTTAAAACACTCTGTTCTCCTTTTTTTGTTAAATTTCCGAGGTATAGCGTTTTGATTGGCGATACTCAACGCCGCTAGTTGTGTGTTAGTATGAACGCAATAATCTCAGAAACTATTGGATCAAATTGAAAAATTATTTTTATTTTGCATAATCGTTTCAATGTAACCTACAGTACCTCAGGTCAGTTACTTCAGGCCCTTAGAATGTATCACATGTCACAACTCTTAGTTAATTATCATTGGATCACATTCGAAGCTGCTGAAAAAAAAATTATAGTACTAGTAGTAAAGGTCTATCCATTTATATAAATCATACATACCTTAAGGTTCACTAGGAACACTCTGTAAAAGCAGTCAGTGTTTTTGTCATACACCGCACAATATGTGAGCATTTTCAATTCTTCCTCACTTATTTCTACTATATTCTCTTTGTAGTAGTTTGTCATTGATGTCATTAGGCTGAAATAAATGTTTATTTAAATAATATAATTTAAATTTATCAAACAATATTTGGTATATAATTTTATAAACTTGTCTATTTTTACCTATTATTTTTACTCATCCTTCATATAGTAAGACATGCAGGGGTAACGTAGTTTGAAGTTAGAGACATTCTGATAGACAGGCGGCACTCAACGCTGCGGTTTAGCAAAGAGGAGTGTGCAAATTGAACCCAATTCCGCCTTTACAATTTCCCTCTGCGATGACCATATGACGCGATCGCCATTTTTAAAATTTATTCCTTAGTTATGCGATTGTAGCATAATGGCTGATTACGTACATACAATAATTTTGAAGAAAACCACTAGGAGGAATGTTTTTAATAAATTTATACTAAAATTAAAGCCTAAATGTTTATTTGGATGACCGCGCTAAACTTAGGAAAAGAACTACTGGTTTATATTAAAAAAATCTTTTAGTGTTTTATAGTCTCTTTTGCGAGCGAGGTGTAACATTACATATTGTTACTATTTGACTTAGATATTATAAACTTATTTAAAAAAAAATAGGAGAAAACGCGTCATTGAGTATCGCAATTCAAAAGAATTTGGCGGAGAAGAGAGAAACGTAATGTCTTAACACTTCCGTCGGCCCTACCCAGCTGTCTACGGGATATATATAGGTGAAGTTTACAAAAAAATAGAAAAAAATATGGAACACTAAATTAACTTACTCCAATACTTCATTCACTTCATCGGTAATAACCCAAAATGATATGCCGTCTGTACTCATAACCGTTGCGGGGTAGACATGGTCGATTTGCAAAATTGTTTGTGCAGGCAATTTACATTCTTCCATTGTGTGGGAATCTATAAGAAATCATTTTTTTTTTCTAATCTGAACATAGCTGGACTTTTCACTCACTTTCCTCCGAATCCGGGAGCTTTGCCTCGACACCAGAGTGATGAAATGATAATATAAATTTAAATAAATATTTCATGTCCTCAAGTGGGAGTTGAACCCATAACCAGTCACACTTTGTGCCCCTGCGCCACGACTGGTCGACTCGCGCTTCGAGCCCGGCCTCTTAGCGGGTCTTCCCGTCCGTCCGAATTTTCAAGATAATGCAAATGGCTGAACTTAATACCGTATTTTTTTTGTTACCAAAACGAGTGACTGAAAATAATTCATTTGCCCCAGTAAGAATTGAATCTACAACCTTTGCTCATACAGGCGTAGCGCGACTGCGCCACAATTGTCTTGGCCTCAATGTTTAATTATAGAGGATAAATTTTCCCTAGATAAAAAATGCATTGCCTGCACCTTCAGGCAATCAGAGGGAACGTAATGTTAGGACACTCTGCTCAATTTTTTGTGACATGACATGTAAAGTGGTGGAACTGAAGCTCTTTGTCTCTCAAAGGTAATTCAAAATAATTAGAAACATTCACTTGAGTAAGAATCAAATTCCCAACTATTATATTTACAGTGAGATGCTACCCCAGCATGTAATAACAGCCTAGCAGAGAAGAGGCTAGCTTTTTATTATTATAAAAATTTATTATATTATAAAAAATTCTATAGAATTTCATTGATTTACTGTCTAAAGTCAGGTTTTTAAGTTCCTCCGTTATATGACATTGTACTTCTTTTTCACTTCTAGCTGTAGGAACACTTTCAGAGGAACAGGAAGTACTAGAAAACTCTATTAATAATTGGTTGTTTTTAGGAATTTTCCGTTTTTTAGGTATAGATTTTTCTTGACATTTGGAATGTTCCTTAGAGGTTGATGGAATGGGTTCACTCAGTGCGTCTATCAAGTTATAAGCATCCAATTGAGATTGTACAGGAACACTTGATGTGTCTTGAACAGGAGTATAGTCAATACTGGTGGTTGAATCTAAAATAAAAGAATTCAATATTTTTTTGCCTTAACAAACATAAAATATTCTCTTAAAAAAAATTAAGAATTTTTGATATATCACTAGATTTAGTACTACATATATATGATTGTATATTTTTAAAGATACAGACTAAGTAATTGTACATGGCAGGGTAGGCACCAAGGAGTAAGAGTTAAGCCTCTGCTTTCTGCTCAAATTCTTAACAATGAATGTTGTATAGCAGAGCTCCACAAGGCATCTTTCTTATTAGAGAAATTAAAATAATCATATAATATATAATCATTGAGAAATTAAAATAATTAATTTAAATCAAAAACAATAAATTTAATCAACAACTGTGCCACAATGGCCATTAAGGTCATGGCTGGTGAGGTATTAGGTGACAGAAATCTGCACTTTAGCTCTTCAGACCAGATAAATGTAAATACCACAAATTATATTCACTGGATAATTTAACCATTAAAGAATAAATCACAATTTACTATAAACACAAATACTTTAATTAAGCTTACCGAACTTGCTCATAGCAAGGTTGAAATCTGTTATAAAATATGTAAATTCATCCAACTGTTTCAGACAGCTAAGAAACCTTTCTTTAAGATCAGATTCAGAAGCCACACCACAATTAAAATTTTCTATAAAGCCTTGTGCCTGAAAAGATAAATGTCATATAATTTTGGTACTAAACTCAGAGTTCATATCTTTTCAATTTATGAGTAAAACTTGTATATTGAAATCATTTGTTTTTAAAAAAAATATTTTGTACTAGTCGTTGCCCGCAACTTTATTTGCAGTAAAACGTAAAATTCTCTCTGTTATATCTATTTTCTGTATTCTCTGTTATATATTTTATATAAAAAAATAAGAAATTAACTTTTTGGGTACCTACCTGCATTTTCAATTTGTTTACATTCCGAATGGCATGGTCGCACTTTTCGACGAACACGCCAATCCTAGCAGCCATTTCATTCCGACGATAAAAGGCTAAACTAGCGAGGTCTACAAAACTCCTGAAATATAACACCGACATATTTATAAAGTAAAAAATTGCAAGTAAATAATTTAAATATTTAGAAAGTTGCATTGTATACATTTTGTTTGATTCTGTTTGTTAAACAGTCTTCAAATTTAATTTAATTTTATTAAGTAAGAAATAAACAAAAGAAAAAGGCTATAATTTAGCACAGCTTAGTACTAAATACAAATAGTAAATGGTTCTAATTCTAAGTTCTAACTTCAATTTTAACGTTTACACAGAATGAAAAGAATTGACAGATCACAGAACACATTGAAGGCACAGATAGTAAAATATAACACCAAACACCTCAAAAAAAATAAAATTTTCACCGTAAAAGTAATATTTGAATATTTTTAACATTTTTAAAGTGTTATTACACACTTAGGCAAGAAAAATACTTAATTAGAAAACGTCTCTCGTCTTAATAAGTAATATTTGAATATTTCTTTTTTTTTTCTTGGTGTATCATGCTTTTGGTTTTATTTGAGTGCTTTAATTTTTTAAGGTATGCTTTTATTTTTTTTTAATGTCATCATCGTTTGTTTTTTTACAACGAAGCACATATATATTTTTTATAATAGTAAATAAATATCAAAATCTCCTTAACAGTATCTACCGGTAAGTAGCTGAAATGTGCATTAATACCACGATTCTGTAATATGAATTGATTTTGCTTTTAAACAATAGATGGCAGTACATGGATTCATGTAGTTTGGAAAGCTTAAAGCTTAAAATATTTTATGTTACTTATAAACTACAATATAATTTAATTTGTAGACAGAATTGTAGAGTGATATATTATATATAGTTAGATATTTAAGTTGAGTTAAGTAAACAAAACTGGTAGGTGATTTAATAAAATAAAAAAAAAAGATTTTTAAAATAAAAATATCTTTATTTTTCACATTTTATTAATATATTTTATATAATAATAGATTTCTACCAATTTTATTATTTATTTCTTTAACATTAAACAATGTTTTAACAAATTTTAACTTAATAAAATAATTCTACATAAATTAATTGGAATATTTGTAATAAAAAATATTAAATTGAAATAATTAAAACTGTTTTTTTTCAATTTCAATTATTTAATTAAAAACAATAATAACTTCTAATAAAATAATAATAATTGCCAAATTAAACAAATAATTACAGCAACACGAAAACAGATAACACAGAAAATAGTTAAACTAACCAAGCTGTTCATCCTAATAGAAGCTACCACAAAAATGTTAATTAAAACGAGCTCATAAACACGATAGTAATATACGAAGGTGATCATTAGTTAGACAGCCAAGTTACGCACACGTTTCAATTAATGCGGCCAGCAAACTAAACAAGAGCTGCATAATAAATTCAGGAAGCCCTGTTTCGCGCGATTCTAATTGGATTCAGGGGCCCGCGCAACCAATTAGTGAGGGAGATGCGTGTATGTATGTATGTATGGTCGCAACCGGTAACCAGTGAGCCTCCATTTTTACATCTTTTCGTTGTAATTATAAGTATTTGGATATGCATTTCCTTTTAATAAGTTTCACGTGTAGTGTTGATGCGGAGTCAGCTTAGCTGATCGAATCCGCAATGAAGAGGTACACCGAATGGCAGGTACTAGCGAGGATGTCACGGTGAGAATGAAGAACGTGCTCAGCTGGTTTAAGCACGTCGAACGAATGAGTGATGAAAGAATGGCAAAAAAGATTTATGATGGAAAAGTGAGCGGTAAGAGAGATAGGGGGAGACCTCGGTTGACCTTCGAAAACACAGTATCAAAGATACTGGAGGAAGGTCACGTAAAAAGCATGAGGACCCCCCGAAGGGCATGTATGAAGAGGTTGATGACAGTGGACGAGGCGAAAGAGGTATGTAGAGACCGTAGCGTTTGGCGCTCCGTTCTCTCTGACTACCCCGCAAGGGATAAAGCGTGAAGCTAAGTTAAGTTAAGTTAAGTTACGTGTAGTGTTTGAGGCCGTCGTTGCGCAGGGGCACAAAGGTGTGACTATAACGCGACGGTTGTGGACTGGAGGGAACGAATTATTATCTATTAATATTTGAAGCTAATAACCGCTTGTTTTTTTGGACAAAAAAGTTAAGACAAAAGCCTGACTTTTAGTTCCGCCATTCAACGTAATACCTCAAAAAATTTGGCGGAAAGTGGGGAACGGAGTGTCATAACACTATACATATAGCATTATACATATAGGGATACAGCGTGAAGCAAATTTTTTTTACATGTAGTGTTAAAATTATAGGTAATAATTAGAAAATAATTGGGTCGATTCAAAAGGTGAAGTAAATGTTAAATTGTTAATAATATAATAATCTAATAAATAATGATAAAGGATTTCTTGTAATAAGTAGAATTTAGCATTTTAAGTTTGATGAACTGGTACTCATAAAATACACAAACCTAGAAGAAACAAAACACTAATACTTGCTTGTTCTAAACACTTGATTAAATATTGCAATTTTTAATTATTTAATTATATATATTAACTAAAATAAATATATTTTCTTTATAATAAAGTAAACAAAAAAAAATCGAAGATGTTATTGATAAAGTTTGCAAAATATTTCTGTTAATTTAAAGACATATCAAGTAAGAGACAAACCTTTAACATACATCACCTTTGTCATCAATGGTTAGGTACTTTATAACTTTTAAATGTACACCAAATCGTATAAGTCATAGTCATATCACAAATGTGAATGTAAGTTTGTTTGTTACGCTTTCACGCCAAAACTAGTCAACCGATTATCGTAAAACTTTGTACGCATATACTTAGAGGTATTAGAAAGGACATAGGATATGTTTTGTTAAAAATATTGTAAAAAAAAAATATTCTATGGCTGTAATATAAAAATAAGTTTAAGCGAGCGAAACCGCGTTTGAGTTTCAAGTATTATTATAAAAATAACGAGGCCCCATTCCACCAACAATTTTCTAGTCCTTAGTATTAGAAATGGAAGCAAATTTATTACTCTAATGAGAGAGAGAGGGCGCTCACGATATGATATATCTACATTAAACGTGAGTGTTTTTAACGAAGAGAGATCTACAATACCGTGCGATATATGGCTGGTGTTGGGTTATTATCATGTCTAGCAGTGGACACGAACTGGCTGATGAATGATGAAGTTATCATTTAAATAGATTTACTTTGGGATGGTGGTGCATTTTTTTTTTACATTTGATGCTATATATCTATGTACATACTTAGTATATGTGTCTGTGGTTTTTGCAAGATTTTTTTGTTAAATTCATTAAATCTGTGATGATACTTAATATTTAACTGATTAAACTTGTTATGTTTTAGAAACCTCTACGGGGAGGCGACTGTTAATCTCTCCTTGGCAACCTGTTTGGGTTCAAGTGTGAGATCAACTGGAATATTTTTCCCTTATTACAAAACCTCCAAACTTTAATGTTCATTTATGTTACATATAAAATCGGCTTTATTTAATAAAAACTATTTGACAATATCCATGAAAAGCAGAGAAAAGAAGAAACATAGAGAGCGGAGAGTAGAGTAAACAGTTCATCCTCCATCTCACACAACAACAAAATAGCAAAAAAACAAAAACAAAAGTTAAACTAAATGGAAGCACGATATGAGTAACTATTATTCGTTTCAAGCTGTACACCAGCGAGCTAAGAATGCGTATCGGTGATTATTTTTGATGGGCGTTTAGCGACTACCAGCCATTTTTATCATTCAAGTCGAATCCGCGCTCGGGGCGGCCCTGCGCTATCATTACCACTGAGCCGCCGCGTTTAACTTAATTTGAAGTAATACCCTAGTACAGATAGTTATGTTGATCGATGCTAATGGCCTTTATTGATATATCCTAGATATTATAGTTTACTAGTGGTTAGGGCTCGTAAATTGCGCTAATATCTCCATTTCACGCTCTCGTGAGATCTTCAAATTGCCAGTTGTTGTGCATTTTGAGTTAGGTGTCTGGTAAATCGCGGGCATTTACAAAGAGGATGGATGTCATACGCCTCGTAATGATATGGTTTTGTGTGGAACGGAATGATTTGGTGTATGGTGCACGTTTATTTTCTATGATAAGTACGCTATTAATTTGAATCGTGTTGTAGAGCCGCCGTGTTTAGTGTATGGCTCTTATATTGCTATTTTTTATACGCTTTTATATAGAGATGTTATGTTTAATTTTCATAAGCGTTGCTATAAATTATAAGTAATATATCAATTAAGATTTTTCATTAATTTCGTTGTGCAGTGGGTTAAAACTCACCAAAAAAAATGTATCAAATATTATAAAATAATAATGTGTAAGCTTAATATTTTCATCAATATACTTTGTTTATTTAACTATACAAATCTAAGAAAACAAAATATTTTGTACATAAACATTTTCCCTTCACGAATTACATATACACTCAGAGTCCACGGTTTCTTTCGAACATTTACATCGAAAGAGGGTACTACTACTACTATTGTAGCACTACGTGACTGCTTGAGAGGATGTCTACAGCAGGATGGGAGTCCTCTACGGGACTCGAACCTCGCCTTACGGCCGTTGATAATTTTGGTGAGATTTAAACTCATGGAACGTTGAACGTCAGTCGCCACTAGGCCACTTTTTGCAACTAAGAGTCCACGTAAACTGGTTACTATATAATATATTACTAATTCTTAAAATATACATATTCCATAAAATGAAAATGAATGATATTGATGTAATTCCAAATTATTAACTTTTATCACTGTCGAAATACCCACTCGAGGAAATGAAATATTTACTTAAATTTATATTTCCATTTCTTCGCTCTGGCGTCGAGACAAAGCGCGATGTTAAGTTCCGCCACTCAACACACAAAGCTGATTTTTTAACACTATACCATATTGGAGATTCCAAGTAAGCAAGATTTTTAATTGCCTCACTCGTATTTATTACTCTATATTATGTATATGTATAATTAAATAGATCATTATTGGAGCTCTAATTTTGTAGCTAATTACGGTTACAACAGCTAGGAGTCGTAAGCGTTAGCGAGTCGAAGGCGTCAATCCGCCCCGAGGAGCGTTTGATACTGGCCAGTGACTTGCCGTGTTAATTTAATAATATATTAACCAATAATAAGTGAGCTACTATAGAGTTTAACAAATAAATAATGAGAGAATTAGTATTTGGTTGTGAATGTCAATAATACATATAAATTACATGTCGATTAAATGTCGAAATCCTGATTGAAATTGTTAAAAATAATGTTGAAATATGCTAATATTGGCGTATTTTTTATATATAGTTTTGTTGTTGTTACAGAGTGAATCTGATGTATTGATCATGTAGTCTCAAAATGGGCAGAAAGTGGATTTACATATAATTTATTTATTTTTATAGCTTCACGCTGTATTCCGCATACAGCAGGGTAGGCAGAGGGAGCCTAGTGTTAAGACACCCCGTTCCCCACTTTCTGCAGAATTCTGGAGTCATTGCGTGTTGAGTGGCAACTCAACGCCGCGCTTTGCCTCGACACCAGAGCGAAGAAATGGAAATATAAATTTAAGCAAATATTTCATCTTTTCGAGTGGGGATCGAACTCAGTCGTTTTACAGTCACACTTTGTGCCACTGCGCCACGACTGGCCTCAATATTATTTATTTATTTTTAACTATCCAATGAAGAAAAATACCTGCAATAATATTTAGCATTTTTAGCATCGATTCGACCAAGGTCTATAATGACATCCTACAAAAGCCTATAAAAAGCTTATTGTCATTCGAAACAAAAAAAAAAGATTGTTTTAATTTATTTTCTTATACATCAAGCAAGCAGAACACAACACAGTCGGCTCCTAGCCTATAATTATTACCAGTATCCAGCTGTTTCGCCCGTGGCCCGTAATTAAAACATAGTTAGAGCAACGGACGCCTCAGATTAATGTCTTAATAGAAATGTAACACTTGATTACATT
Source organism: Heliconius hermathena (assembly GCA_013403705.1). NCBI lineage: Eukaryota > Metazoa > Arthropoda > Insecta > Lepidoptera > Nymphalidae > Heliconius > Heliconius hermathena. The sequence goes on from JAAIXJ010000118.1 coordinate 386,836, forward strand.
AATAAAGAACAACGTATTATCGCGTTTTTAAAACTCCCCGCTTAATGGATAACATCGTTTATGTATAGGGTTACCTGTTAAGTCTGTTAAGTCATTCATGTGTACTAGCGCCTCATCCCGGCTTTGCCCGCATACTACCAATACCAAGGAAATGTAATGTGTTTTTGTTTAATTAATTTTAAAAAAAAGTCCCGCTGAGTTTCTGGCGCCGGTTCTTCTCAGGTCTGAGGCATTAACTTTAGTGAACTGGTGGTAAATTATTTGACGTTCAAAAATGAAGCATGTAACTTCTTATTTTGAATAAAATTATTTGACTTGACGTGATAATCAATAATCAGCTTCACGCTGTATCCGACACACAGCAGGGTAGGCAGAGGGAATCTAATGTTAAGACACTACGTTCCCCACTTGACTTGACTAGACCTATAATACTTTTATTATGCTGCATTTGCCAACAGATTGATACATTCAATCATAAACAACTTGTTTTCATAATTCTGAGATAGTGCAAGCACTACGTGGCTGTTTCTTGTCATCGGCGGCAAGAGCGCCCCCCGCGCGAGTCGAAGCTAGGCGGCGGCTGTAAACAGAGTGTTAAATTATTTTAACACTAGCGGCCCATTCGCGGCCTCGCTCGCATACCAGCTATAATTATTTTAACAGATAGATTATATAATTTATACATTCAATCATGAAAAACTTATTTTCATAAATTTGAGAAAATGCAAATATCTACTTCGTGGCTGCATGCGAGGATGTCATCGGCGGCAAGGGCACCCCCGGATCTTGGGCCTATGATATATATATATATATATATATATATATATATATATATATATATATATATATATATATAGCATAGCAAGCATTTCGACGGTGTTCATTATTATTGTTATTTCGTTATTTAAGGCTAAGAAGACCTCCACCGTAATGTTATATAGCCTATAGCACTCTTGAGAAATGTAGTTTTCAAAGGAAATCGGACCAGTAGATTCAGAGATCTTAGCGTTTAAACAAACAAGCTCCTCTTTATTATATTAGTATTCTTATTATTATGCGTATTCCTTCCGCTTTATTATATTAGTATAGATAAATAAAAATATAATTTAACAATTGTTTTAACATTTTTAAAGTGTTATTCCACACTTAGGAACGAAAAATACTTATTTAGAAAACGTATAAAAATTTGAACGTAGCGAGACTCGAACCCGCCCCTCCTGGAAACCGACTAGGCGCTAATAAATTTTTATATGCTTGTTACAATTTATTTATGTTGTATTTTTCTTTCCTAAGTGTGGAATAACACTTTAAAAATGTTAAAAAATATTTAAAAAATAGTATTCTCTCTTGCTAAACGATAATTCTTAGTAATTATCTTTGGGTAGCGGAAATTTGTAAAAATCTCCCTACAGAGATACTAACAACATAAATAAGTTGTAACAAGCGTATAAAAATTTCGACGTAGCTTGGCGAGAACGCATGGCTTAGNTATATATATATATATATATATATATATATATATATATATATATATATATATATATATATATATATATATATATATATATATATATATATATATATATATATATATATATATATATATATATATATATATATATATATATATATATATATATATATATATATATATATATATATATATATATATATATATATATATATATATATATATATATATATATATATATATATATATATATATATATATATATATATATATATATATATATATATATATATATATATATATATATATATATATATATATATATATATATATATATATATATATATATATATATATATATATATATATATATATATATATATATATATATATATATATATATATATATATATATATATATATATATATATATATATATATATATATATATATATATATATATATATATATATATATATATATATATATATATATATATATATATATATATATATATATATATATATATATATATATATATATATATATATATATATATATATATATATATATATATATATATATATATATATATATATATATATATATATATATATATATATATATATATATATATATATATATATATATATATATATATATATATATATATATATATATATATATATATATATATATATATATATATATATATATATATATATATATATATATATATATATATATATATATATATATATATATATATATATATATATATATATATATATATATATATATATATATATATATATATATATATATATATATATATATATATATATATATATATATATATATATATATATATATATATATATATATATATATATATATATATATATATATATATATATATATATATATATATATATATATATATATATATATATATATATATATATATATATATATATATATATATATATATATATATATATATATATATATATATATATATATATATATATATATATATACATTTTCATAATAGTTGAGTCTCTATTTCGGCATCCATTGTGCTGGTAACAGTGACAAACAAATTGTACGCCATTACCGACTGTCAGAGGTGTCAGGCACACTAAATTAATATGGGAACTTGGCTGATCGACATTCGGAAGAATAAAGTGTAGGGAAACCATGATTCAATTGGATTTTTGCTTTTTAAATCGTTATTATCGTGAATCTTTTTATGAGGCCGTCGTGGCGCAGTGGCACAAGGATGTGATTGCTGTGGGTTCGATCCCAATTCGGGGTGATGGATTCTTATTTATTAATATTTTGATTTTCTCGCTCTGGCTCCAAGGCAAAATCTAGACGTTGAGTTCCGCCACTCAGCAGGCAATGCCTTGAAAAATTCGACAGAAAGTAGGGAATGGAGTATCTTAACACTAGGTAGGTTCCCTTTGCCTACCCTGCTATATGCCTAATAGAGCGTAAAGCTGATTATAAAATAAAGTAATAATACTTAAAAATAATTGATTTATATTTATAAGTAAAAGATTATTTCTTTAGATATTTCTAAATTAATTCTAACTAAAAATAATAACGATAACATCATTAAAATAATATTTGCTTCCCGTATTTAAAATTATTTCCTAAATATTACAAAAAAAAACAATTTCTGAATCCAATACAAGTTTTAATTACCGCAGTTGTTACTTATATGTATATGTAAATTGCTACAGTAGCTATTATTAGTATTAAACAAAATTTTATAGGTCACGTTACGCAAATCGCTCTAGTCATAAATTATGTATTTACGTTGTCACACTTGCAAGACGCCGTTAATTTATATTATATTATAGTTTTTTTTAAATAACATAGGTATATATTGTAAAAATGACTGGCAAAAACAATAAAATGGTTTTTTTTAGTTTCACGCTGTATCCCGCATGTAGCAGGCTAGGTAGAAGGAGCTTAGTGTTACTTCTAAGACACTCTGTTTCTCACTTTTCGCCGGTTTCTGGAAGCATTGCGTGTTGAGTTGCTGAACTCGACCCATTCGAACCCACGACCTGTCACACGCTTACGACTGACCTATAGTTGTGGTCTTACTGTTTTTAATGAACATTTTTTTTGTCTCCCGTTGACTCTAGGACTATGTGTGTTTAAATATGCTGGAATAAAACCTGCACGTATAATAAAATGAAACTTGTCGGACGAAATAAATTTGTAACTCTGTGGACTGCATTTTTACGACGTTGAGCTTTTGCTGCACCGTCGGCGGAACAGAAAATAGAAAAACTAAATATAAAAAAATCAAAGCAGAAACATTATTATTTCTTTCTCTTGTGAAAATATTGTTATTTTTATATTGTCAAAAGTTACTGTAGATTTTTATTTTTTGATTAGTTATGGAGTCGATTTTTACTCGATGGAATGCTCGTTTCTATTTTTAAGCTAGGTATTTTCATATTACAAGCCCGAAAAGCTAAGAGACCGTCGCATTTTACTGAATTTTTGTAAAACAGAAACCAATTCTCAAAAATACATGGAAAAATACCTTCCTATTTAACCTCACATGTCTTACTTTAAACACAATTCTTATATCAATCTTTATATATCCTATATCATTTCTTATAAAAACTCCTTTAAAAATTAAAAAAAAAATCCTCAAACATCTGCAATTTTGCATACCCTAACCATTATTGTGAACGAACGAATGAGCGAATATTCTCACGAAGGGCTCATCTTTGATTAGAGTATAATAACTCGTTCGCGTGAAGAAATTGATTTGACGGCTGTTTTGACTCTTTAGTATAAACGACGCCATACGAGGGACTGATGACATTTTTTATAGTATAATTGGTATATCTAAATGCGTTATGAGATCTTTAAGGCTGTATTTTAAAATGTAATATACTAATAGTGATGTTTATTGTGACTTAATAGAGATATTAAGTATTTACTTTCTAAATTTGTTTTTTTTTAATTTAAAAAAGTATAATATTTATGAAAGCTGTGACAGATATAACTATATACGGGAATTGGGTAGAAAATTAAAAGGTTTAGTATAATACATTAGATGTTTTTTTTAGCTTTGATCAGAGGAAACCCGAAGTTGAATTAAACGTAGTGTTTAGACACTCCGTTTCCATTAAGAGACTTGTGTTTCCTATTTTTATACGGAACTCAACGCCGCGCTTTGCCTTGAAGTATATTAGAATTAATTTAATCACCGTAGACTTTCTCTATCAATCTCTCCCATACGAATAATAAAAATAAAAATGAAAGATAGCTTTAACCAGTACGTCGTTACATATAAAAGTGTCGTCTACATTAAATTATATACCCATTTTCATAAAAAAAAACCTATTCGTTGGTCATAAAATAAAGTAATTAAGAAATGGTATCATTAGAGTTTTGTAAGGAAATGGCTCAATCTTCACGCAGGTGAACGCCAGTGTGTAATTACTCGCGGCGTCAAGTGGTTAAAAATGCATTAGTAGGGCTCTGAGGTGCTGAGAATTGTTTTTGTTTTGCTCTCATCCAATATAGTTTAAAAAAACTGGCCTGAATGTGATTTCGTTTCAAGAAAATGTAGAAAAAAAATAGGTTTACGCTGTATATTGCATATATCAGGGTAGAGGGAACCTAGTGTTAAGACTATCTGTTCCCGCTTTCGGTAGAATTTTCGAGTTCTCAATGAAAGGAAAATATTTTATCTCCTGAGTGGCAATCAAATCCATAATCACTGCGTTGACATACAGCTGCTGTGCCAGAAATTAAAGAACTGTTCCTTGTTTTGTTGAGGCCATTCAAGAAAACACAAAACAATTCTTTACAGTTTGGCCATTCGTGGCGCAGGGGCACAGATTGTGACTGTAAAATCGACTGGTTGTGGGTTCGATCCCCACTCGAGGAGATAAAATATTTACTTACATTACATATTTTCATTTCTTCGCTCTGGTGTCGAGGAAAAAGCGCGGCGTTAAGTTCCGCCACTCAACACGCAATGCCTCCGGAACTCGGCGGAAAGTAGGGAACGATGTGTCTTAACTCTGCCTACCCTGCTGTGTGCGGGATACAGCGTGAAGCTGATTCAATTTAATTTAATTTTAATTCTTTAAAATTTAATTTGCCTTTCTTTAATCCTAATACCTACCACCTGTTGTTAATCATTTCTCCTTAACAACAATAATAAATCATATATTACGTAAACAAATTACATATTCTTACAAAACCTAAAAAAAACACTATACAAAATCAAAAGACAACTAAACGTTACCACATTCGGATACACAATACGTAATAATATTTAATTCTTTCAATTCCATTTCCTTTCACAAATACAATTCCAAACAATTGGATAATAAAATTAGAATAAACCCATTGATTCGAATGCTAGCTCTAAATTTTCAGGAGCGGCCGCGGCCATCTTCCAAATTGCCGCTATAAACGCGATAATTGGTTAATCTCATTGGCCAGTAGCTAACTGAAACCGATTTTACTAGTCATTTTAAATTGTTATATTCTTTTTATTTATTATCTGTACAGATTATAAAGTTATAAATCAATTTAACGGTTGTATACGTATGGTGTAAATTGTAATAATATGTTTTAGTGTCGCCTTCGGATTTGTGTTTATTGTGGCTATTAATTGGCTAATATTGTGTATGGAGTTCGTGATAGCTTTATTAATCTCAATTTTTACTTTTTACTATGTTTTTATAGTCAGGCCAGTCACAAGCGCGCAGATTACGGATTCGATTCCTACTCGAGGAAATGAAATATTAAATATTTTCATTTCTTTTTCTTCTGCAGAATGTGACGGACAATGGAGAACGGTGTGTCTTAACACTAGGTTCCCTTTGGCTAACCTGCTGTGTGCGGGATACAGCGTGACGCTAAAAAATACATGATTTAAATCAATTTAACGGTTATATAAGTATGGTGTAAATTGTAACAATATATTTTAGCGTCGCCTCTGAATTTGTGTTTATTATGGATATTACTTGACTTCTGTTGAGTATGGAATTCGTGATAACTTTATTAATATCTCAATTTTTAGTTCACTTTTTAAAGCGAAACATTTTTAAAGCGAAAGTAATATAAACGCAACGGGGTGTGTGTTCGATTCCAATTCGAGGAAATGGCATATTTCATATTTTAATTTCTTCGCTCTGGTGTCGAATCCAGCGTTGAGGTCTGCCACTCGACACGCAATGCTACCATAATTCGGCAGAAAACGGGAAACGGAGTATTTTAACACTAGGTACTCCGCTGTGTGCGGGATACACTAATGTTATTCATTTTTCAATCTTTGTTTTATCACTATGTTTAAAATATCTTTTACTTGAGGCAGTCGTCGCGCAGTGACACAAGCGTGTGAATGTAAACGCGACGTTTGTGGATATCGATTCCATACTGGGGAATGAATTGCTTTTGATTAATATTTATTTTTTTTCGCTCTGGTAACAAGGCAAAGCGCGTCGTTCAGTTCCGCCACTCAACACGCCTTGCCTTCAGAATTCGGCGGAAAACAGAGAACGGAGTGTCGTAACACTAAGTTGCCTCTGCCTACACTAATGTGTGCGGAATACCCCGTGGAGCTAAAAAAATAATATGAACTCCGGTCAGATATTTACATTGTTTCGTATGAAATATACTATTTAATAATTCAATTATAAGCAGGTGTTAAAATAACAAAAAACATATTATATTAAAATAATAATTACTTAAAAACACCACCACACATTTCACATCATACTTAATAATATAACTGTTAGAGAAAACGTTAACAAAGCCAAGTCCCGTATTTATAAACACGGCAAACACGGCAAACACGCCTCATTCTATTCTACGGGTTAATTGAGCTATATAATTTGACACCTCGCCAGTGAATAGCCAATTATTAATATGGGCCCTTGATTAATTGTGATATCAGCATTTAATTTTCGTGTTAACACTCGCCGGCCGCCATTGTCCGCTCCGCTTTTGTGCGCCGTGACGTTTCAATTTTGAATAAATTAAATTTCGAACGCTTCATTTTTTTCTGAACCTTTCCGCTTTATATTGGTTGGAATGAGTCTCTCCTGCCAGTGTTAATTTATTACCGTTGTAACTGAGAATAGATTTTTTGTTTTTTTTTATTAATTTTATTTTCATTATTCACCTTGAGGTTCGGATATTAATAAAACTTAAATAAATATTGCAATAAGGTTTCGTTGAATTGATATTTTTTTTATTTAATTATTTTCGTTAATAACTGTAATTATTAATAGGTATTATCTTAAATAATCCAAGGTTGTTTAATTAAAATATTTTAATCTAATAATGTATCTAGTTAAATACTTATTTTAATAGGTAATTGAATAATTTAAATAGTGAAGGTTACTAATAACTCATAGATTTTCAATTTACCTATGTTTGTTAGTCATATTTCATATACATATAAAACTAGCATAAACTTTCATGCCAGTCGTGGCGCAGCGATACAACTGTGTGACTGTTATCGCGACTGGTTGTGGGGTTGATCCTCACTTGGGGAAACCAAATATTTTACTTTCTTCGCTGAAATATTTATTTACATTTATATTTTCATTTCTTCGCCCTGGTGACGAGGCAAAGTGCGGCGTTGAGTTCCGCAAAGCCTCCAAAACTCGGCGGAAAGTGGGGAAAGGAGTTAACACTAGATTCCCTCTGTCTACCCTGCTGAGTTCAGGATACAGCGTGAAGCTGATTTGGTTTTAATTTCTTCGCTCTGGTACCAAGGCAAAATGGCGGCGTTGAGTTTCGCCACTCAACACACTATGCCACGAAAATTCGGCGGAAGGTGGGGAACAGAGTGTCTTAACACTAGGCTCCATCTCCCTACCCTGTTGTACTGGGTACAGCATGAAGCTAGGAAAAAATAAACTCTCAAAGTGAAATCGTTATAACACAAAAACTAAATTAAGAAAATCAAAGTGTTTCGCTCTCGTATTACTATTTTTAATAGTACAAAGACAACTTTATAGCCAGTATTAAAATTTAAATTGAAAAAGGCGCGAGGAAAGAATTTAACGTTGATAGAGACATAAAACCGTTTAAACGTTAACGCGAGAAAGTGTTGGTCGAACAAGAAAAAAAAAGTAAATTTTAATAACAACTAATACTTTATTAAGTATACGTATTTTAATCTACACAAATGTCTTTAATTCAGTTGATGTTTTTAACTTTATTTGTTGATTAGTGATGTAATTTTTATGCTTATGCTATATGAGTTATATCGATATAGATAAATATTTGTAAATGTATTGATAATTTGTATTTTTATGGTGTTAAACGTCGGCAGAAACATAACCACGGTATACTCTATATCTTAACATTGAAAAAAGAAAATCCATTAATAAAAAACGGAGTTTAATCCAATAATTTTTCAATTAGAAAAGTTAAAAACAATATCACGTTAACTAAAGTATAGAATAGTACATATCTACTACATGCATTTATTTTCTTACAACATTCTTCATAACTCCAATAATATAAGGTGTAAATGATGTTTCCTTCTACATATTATTTTTTTGTTTTTTTCAGCTTCACGCTGTTTTCTGCATGAAGTAGGGAAGGCAGAGAAACCCTTGTGTTAAGATATTCCACTGCCCCCTTTCCATCGAATTCTGGAGGCATAGCGCTGAGTGGCGGAACTCAACGCCACCTTTCGTTTCTACACCAGAGCGACTGTTCTAATTTCCCTAAAAAATAAAATATCGACACAAAAACCTTTGCTACCATCACTATTTTCACTCGCATCGTTTGGACAGTCCGGCAATACAAGTGATTATTTATGGCCGATATATTTTTGGGATTAGTGTGGAAATTATTTCACTTCGGTAACGAATTAAGGCGAGGTGAGTTTGACAGGATATTAATTTTATTTCTTTAACAATAAAAGCTACCGTTCGCGCTCTAAAATCTTGGTATGCGTTCATAAAAACTTATAATATTATATTATTGAATTAAGTTCGTTATATGAATTAAGTTTAATTGAAATATCATTGCGAAATATAATTTAAGATTTTTATTTAATCGAGTATATTCTTACAATCGAGAGAACGTTTCTTTTTGACATTTAAAAATATTGTAAACGTATTTTTTTTACCGGTTTTGTATAAATACTCATTGGTGATTTTTAATATAATTTAATGCGTAATTTATTCTGTTAACTCGCTAACGAGATAATAAGGTCATTTATTAAATATTTATTGATTAATATTTTAAACGACTATAAATTTTAATGTCGGATAGTTTTCATGGCAGTTTTGCGTGTTAACGTATCGTTTATTTTGGTTACGAAAATTAACTTTTTGCTCAGATTGTGAAATCACATATTAACAGCAAATTGATATAATCAAACTGTTTTTGTGTTTTAAGGCGAAGGTTTTATTAATTTATAAAGATATATTTATAGTCTATAAATATTTATATTATAATTCAAAAAGTAAGTAAATGTATTTCTATTTTAGTTTTAATGAAATTAGATATAGAAGTAAATTTTTTGGTATTTTTTAGGCATGTGTACAAGATAAGTGACACATTTTTATATTAACGTCAACATCTTTAGAGCCAAAAAAAAATAATCATATAAAAAAAATAATAATCATAATTTCATGGTTTTTTCACAATTAAGACTTTTATAGTTAATGAATATGTATAGAGCTTCTCCTTAAACAGACCATCATTTGATATTATTTAAATTTTTCAATTAAGTCATAGAATTTTAATTGATTTGTAGATATAGGTGTGTGAACCGGCGAATACTTTACACGTTTTTAAGATTTATATTCACGTAGAGGTTTAATCGTGCATTTAGATGAGAAAATTACAATTAATTCATTTAATACCAGTCTAGTCAAAGCTACTCCTAAAGGTACACAAGTGTGTGACTGTAAACGAGTTGTAGGTTCGATTCCCATTCGAGGAAATTAAATATTTAATTTCTTCGCTCTGGTGTAGAGGCGAAGCGCCGCGATGAGTATAGGAGATTACAAGAAGATTAAAGTTAAAATATAATATTTTTTTTTCACTTTCACGCTGTATCCCGGACACGGCAGGCAGAGGGAACCTAGCGCTAAGACACTACGTTCCCCACTTTCCGCCAATATCTGGAGGTATTGCGTGTTGAGTGGCGGAACTCAACGCCGCGCTTTCCCCTCGACACCAGAGCGAAGAAATGAAAATATAAATGTAAATAAATATTTCATCTCCTCCAGTGGGGATCAAACCCACAACCAGTCGATTTACAGGCACACTTTATGCCCTTGCGCCACGACTGGCCTCAAATAAAATAATATTGGGTTTCAATATAAAACGTTCAAAGGTATGATTCGGTACGCGTAGTGTCCACAACGTTTGGACCTTCGTTATCTCTGGCTACTATATTAGAGATAGATCGTGAATTAAAAAAAACATTATAGGAATAGAAGATAGGGATTAGCTATTAAGCTTTTACCATACATTTGATTTTGACGTTTTTGTAATATTTTAAAAATGATAATAATTTACAGTAAGCATTGCCCTTAAAACCTGTTTATTATAATAAAATAAATATAATAAAAATAATAATTACGCAAAATTATAAAATAATTTTTACGTAAAATTTACTTTTAACTTAGGTATAAGCTTACCTAACTTACTTAAAAATATTTTAATTATATTTATTTTGAGTTAATAAATTATATTTTGGAATATGTAATTGTTAGTTAGAGCGTTTTGGGTTTTTCTATGGCCGCACTTGCACGTTGGTAGGGCTTTCTCATTGGGAGACATTTCACTGTTGCGTAGTTCACAGCCATCCGCCGCTAGTTATTTATTTTAACAATTTTCAGAAAATTTTATTTAATTATTCTTAATTAAATATCACCAATATAAAATTAAAATGGAATTAGGTATACTAATTTAAAAAAAACAAAGTCAAAATTCCAAACTTTCTTTTTTTCAAATGCTACAGTATGATATAATAAGAATAAATAATAATTATATGACAAACGTATTTTAACACATATTTAAAATAGAATATAAAGAAAATTAGATTTAAATTACTATTTTCATAAGGAGGTTATATTTATTCATAATCTTTTTCTCAATTTGTCCAACTGTCGTAGTGTCACGACAATATTTATTTATTCATAAGTTGAGGGCCGTTGTAGTCTAAGATCTAGCTGTGATTTAGTGAAATCAAGTAAATATTTTTATAATAAGTAAACTCATTTTAGATACCTGGAAAATGAAAGAAAAAACATTGAATAATCAAATACATAATATGTATGGGTAATAATATGTGTCTACATAATATAATGTTATAAAAATATTGGAACAAAAATGTTAAATTAATATAAAAAACATATAACATAGGCATTATGTGTACTTAGAGCGCATTATGACAAGGCAGTAAGCACGACGGTTGTGAGGTGAATCCTTATTCGTGGAATAAATTATTTTGCGTGAAATAATTATCATTTCCTCGTTCAGATGATAAGACAAAACGCGGTTTTGAGTTACGAAACTTATTACGCAATGCCTCGAAAACTGTGTGGAAAGTGAAGATTGAGAGCTAAAATTAGTAGGACCAGTGATTCCTCAAGTGACATCTTTGAATGGATAGTGGAGATACACAGTACACACGTCTTCTCGTCAAATAAGCCGCAGCAAGTAAAAATTAAACTTGAAAAAAAAAACAATGAAATTAAATATTAAAAGGAATTAAATCCCTACCAGTCCTTAGTCTATTCTCAAATCAACCAAAAACTACAACGATCTGTCGAAAAGGGTATTCATTAATCGATTTCAACGATAATATAATGTCGTTACGAATTTTAACACGTTCAGTAATGAGATTTAACGTTCGTCAATATGTCTTCGTTAGCGTACAACCACGCTTGGAAAATTAAAATATTCTTTACCTTTGGGCTTGATTAAGCAATATAAAATCATAAAAATATTTTATTTCTAAACGATTTTAACATCGAGACATCGAGGTTTGGGCAAAATGTTGTGTAACAAAAATATTTCTGTAGGTATTCTTAGTAACTTTCAAAGAAGTATATATTAACAATATAATATATGGATTTGATTGTAAAAGTTTTTCCGTTCGTTCGTTCCGGTTGTGGGTTCGATCCCCACTCGAGGAGATGAAATATTTACTTNCGCACGGAGCAGGGTAGGCAGAGGGAACCTAGTACTAAGACACTATGTTCCCCATTTTCCACCGAATTCTGAAGGCATTGCGTGTTGAGTGGTACAATTCAACATCGCCGTCATTACCTACGACTCGACTTCGTGAATGAGGCGTGTGCGGCGATGTCATTCTTGACAAATGGCGCTTTATTTTACAACGATTATTTTGTTAGATAATTAATCTATGTTTGAAAAAATTACTTTTTTATTTTTCGGTAATCTCTTTTGTTTTGATTGTATCAGGTTATTATAGAGTAGTTAAAACTGTGGTTTCATTTAAAGTGGTGATGACAAAAACAATCTTTATATCATTTTTATCAGTAAAAATTTTATAATATCTGAGTATCTTAAGTAACAAATTTAAAAATATTCTACGTACAGCATTAATATATTGTTGGCGTACTCGTGTAAAAGAGGGTTTATTTAGGTGGAAAATAACTATAAAAGCAGTGGAATTGTGTCAATCGAGGGCAGTTGCTTGTAGGCAACGGCCCCTATTGGAAGGAAACTAGTGTGAAGTATTGTTAGTAACCTACTAATAATCCTGTATCACCTGATACATATCACTTACTGCAATTACATAGTATCTCTTTCAAAATAGTTTAAAATCATATAGACGATATGTGTTTTAATCGTGTTTTTTTTTAAACGTTAACCACTTTCGATTTCTAACAATATTATTTTTAATTAATAGCGAACTCGAACTGAAGTTAAACTTCATTCTGTAAACCTTTATATAAGAAACTTAAACTAAACTAAAATTGAAGTAGACATTTGAAATTGATTTATATAAAGAGGCTAATAATTTATACGTTTCGCAATAACTAAATACAAAGTAGTGATTGTTTTTAATCGTATCAAGGTGCAGTGGAACCATAAATTATAGTAAATATCATGTAAATTGAACACATAGCTATGATTTATCACCCGGCGTGAGCCGCAATTACTTCCACAATCACTTTGTACGCCGCATTTATATTGGGAATGATATATTAATAAGACGTAGCCCCGATTGTTATTTATTTAAATTTGAAGGTGTTCGAGCTGTTGATTCGGGTGTGAAATATGTTGGTTTCAATTAGCTTTTATGTAGAATATTTTATTATTTTTGCTCTGGAGAGGTAGTATTCACTACCTAAGGTATATAACAAACATAAAATTGAATAAGCGTAGCGCTCTATCCCGCACACAGCAAAGTAGGCAGAGGGAACCTAGTGTTAAGACACTCCGTTCCTCATTTTTCGCCGAATTCTGGAGACATTGTGTGTTGAGTAGCAGAACTCAACGTCCCGCTTTGCCTCGACGCAAGAGAGAAGAAAATCGAAATATTTAATTTCCTCGAGGTAATAAATATTTAATTTCCTCGAGTGAGGATCGAACCCACAACCAGGCGGTTTACAGGCACACTTTGTGTTCCTGCACTACGACTGGCTTCATCTAATGTTATATATCTTTTTTATTCAGTATATTTTTATATAAAAATGCAATAATTAATAAATATTATATAATTACTAAAATATTTTAAATTCTATTAGATACATATTTTATTTGTGTTGTTTTATATTAGCCATACAATATCAGCTTCACGTTGTATCCTGCACACAGCAGGGTAGGCAGAGGTAACCTAGTGTTAAGACACTCCGTTCCAGTGGCGTAGCTAGGGTATTTGCTGCCTGGTGCAGCTTAGGACTTGATGCCCTTTAAAATAGTCAAAATAATTTCAGATTTCAAAACACAGTAAAGTAGATATATACGGCATTCAGAGGGTGCACTGACTAATATCTGCCCGATATTTGTTCTTGGGCATACGGGTACGTGACCCCGGATCTTCGAGCCACTACTTGTTATAACCTCCGTCCAGTCCGTAAAAGTGGTGTCCCCCTTCTTTTAATCCCCTCCTTTTTCCTACCCTCTCCTTCTACCCATCCTTTCCCCTTTTCTATCTGTCCTATTCCTCGCCCCACGGTTTCTCCCCACAAAGGGGTTTTGGAGGTCAAATGGCAGTCGCTCTATTTAAAAACCGTCATCCGCCGCTACAATAGAAAGTTCGCATATGAAACTGGGTACGGCTAGGCGTCGCCGCTAAACTACGCGCATGCACATCGCCCTACACCTGCGATAAGTGGGCAAGGGCTACCGTGTCAAGTACGGGCACGGCTAAAGACGCAAGTACCCAGACGGAAACTTCGCTTTGCAACGTGGAATATTGGCTCTCTAACCGGACGATGCAGGGAACTCGCAGATGTACTCATGAGACGTCAGGTCCAGTGTGCTTTCCTCCAGGAAACTCGCTGGAAGGG
>JAAIXJ010000118.1:402763-435169 GCA_013403705.1 Heliconius hermathena
TACAAGAGCATCATCCGGCCGGTTCTTTTATACGGCAGCGAATGTTGGCCGGCACTATCTCGGCACACTCAGGAGCTTCACGTCACGGAAATGAAGATGCTGAGGAGGACGCAACACATTCATTCGAGGTAGTCTTGGAGGCCGTGACGTAGCGGATAAGCTCCAAGAGCGTTGCCTGAGATGGTTTGGTCACGTTACGCGCCGATCTAAGAACTATGTCGGATACAAGTGCCTTGCTATATCAGTCCCTGGATTGAGACCTCTCGGACGCCCAAGGAAGCGCTGGTTGGATGTCGTGATGCAGGACATGAGAGCCAATGGTCTAACCACCAAGGACGCTAAAGACCGTGCAAAGTGGAGTAGGTTGAGCAGGAAGCCAGACCCTGGTAAAAACCGGGATTAATGCCAGGAAGAAGGTGTAAAATAGATATATATTTTTTTATTGCTTCAGAACTATAATAATTACTTATATATAAGTTATAACATTGGATTTCGGTAAAAATTATTGCAAAAATTTAAAAACGGATATTGCGCGCTTTTTGACTAGCGAAGTCATTAATCACATTTTCAAAATCTATAGTATCGACTAGTTCATGTTCGATTGACATGATAGCGAGATTATATTTTTCATTTTCATTCTCTCATTTTTCTTGTACATTTCTTGATTCTTCATTGAAAAAAAATTAGAAGAATTGATCGTAGACTTTGATGCCCCTTTCCTTTTGATGCCCGGTGCGACTGCACCGCTCGCACCCCCCCAGCTACGCCACTGCTCCGTTCCCCACTTTCTGCCGAATTCTGGAGGCATTGCGTGTTGAGTGCCATACAATAATGTGTTTAAATACGAAATCATTAAACTATACTACTTTACAAAAAAAAACAAACCCACAAAGACCACGAAGGATTCTATCATAAAAAATTAAGTTGTCACATTTCTAATTATAGCGTAATAAATTATAGTATTAAGCGTTGTAAATAAAAATTCTTAGAATGTTAATTTAATTAAATATTCAGGGTCATATATTAATAATATAAGACAACACAAAATTAGAGGCCAGTCGTGGCGCAGAGGCACAAGTGTCTGACGCGAATGGTCGTGGGTTCGATCTCCACTCTAAGAATTGATATATTTATTTAAATGTATATTTCCATTTCTTGGCTCTGGTGCAAATCCTATCAAAGAGGTAATGCCTCCAGAATTCGACGGAAAATGGGAAACGAAGTGTCTTAACACTACCCTCTGCCTACCATGCAGTGTGCGGGATACAGCTTATTAACAACAAAATTTAAAGTTTTGTAGAACCCAAAGGAACAGTCGCTAAATGTGTTTGTTGGTTTATTTGTATAAGTAAGTACGTGATAAATTGTAGTCGTAGAGGTACGAACACTCTATATTAAGCTTCACGCTGTATCCCGCACACAGTAGGTTAGGCAGAGGTAATCTAGTGTTAAGACACTCCGTCCCCCACTTTCCGCCGAATTCTGGAGGCATTGCGTGATGAATGGCGGAACTCAAGCTTTACCTCGACATCAAAGCAAAGTAATGGAAACATTAATTTAAATAAATATTTCATTTCCTCGAAGGGGATCGAAGCCACAACCAGTTGCATTTAGTCGTACTTTGTACCTCTGCGCCACGACTGGCTTCGAGTGTAGATTTGTATTATTAATTAGGCGTCGGATAACCGTCCACTTATATCGTTTTTCCTCCCGTTCTCTAATCTTTATATTAATAGTTAAAAAAATTACATCCGTCAATGTTGTAACGCACAATCTAAATTATAAATTAATATGTAGGATTAATTCTATTTTTATAATATTATATTTTGCAACTTTTACTTTAAAAATGCGGACGCTCACAACGATAATATTTTGTTTTTATTAGAAAAGAATTGTGGCCAGAAACAATTTGTAGCCAGAGGCGCAGGGGCACTAGCGTTTGGAGTTTGATTCCCACTTGATGAAATGAAATATTTAATATTTTCATTTCTTCGCTCTGGTGGCACAGCGGTGGCAAAGTGAAACGACGTTGAGTTCGGCGGGAAATGAGGAACGGAGTGTCTTAATACTAGGTACCCTCCGCCTACCCTGCTGTGTGCGGGATACAGCGTGAAACTAAACAAAAAACCAATAATATTTATGAACGCCACGTAAATCCTGAACCGAGCTTATAATTGCTTTCAGATATATGAAATCGGAGGAGCGCGGCCTCTTTGCGGCACGGAGGACGTTATTTACGGCCATTTTCACACAAATCGCATTGCAATGAGTCCTTTCTTATTTTTTCTTTGTTATTTATAAAGCTGTCAATTTGAAAGCCTTTTCGGGTTAAAGTGGAAAGGAGCGCAGATGCGAGCGCAATCGTAACTTATGGAAAAAACATACCCGCGCGGTTCGACGCTCAGGCATTAAATTATTATGATTTATGTGTTTTAGTGAAGCGGTCGAGTTCACCTCCTTAATTATATATGGGGTTTAACGAACAATGCCTGATGGCCGGCCTGTCTTCGTCTAGACCGCCATAACTACTGTGACTTTTATGTTGGGATTGTCTTTTGTTCTATACATTTTTTTTTTAATATAAATAGAAAAACCTAGATTCTTAAAAATATAGATCGTTTTTAGTTTTACGCTGTATTCCGCAAATAAGACGATAGGCAGATGGAGCCTAGTGTTAAGACACTCCACTCTCCACTTTCCATTGAATTTTGGAGGCATTGCGTGTTGTATAGCGGATCATAACGCCGCGCTTTGCCTCGACATGTATTTACAGCTTAAAACATATAACATGATAAACATAACACGTCGAATCTATTTTAAAGTGAAGCAACGTGATGAAGACGTCAAATTGAAAATCATCAGCACGTTACCGCTCCATAATAACTTGCCTTTTATTACTTTGATATATTGCCTGTACAAATCGTGATTACGCTAGTGAAAATGTCGTTTCAACAAAACACTGTATTAAAAAAAATGAATAATGACTTCTTTGCCGACATCGTCATTATAGCGCGCGGTCGCCGGCTCGCTCAGGCAGATTCCTATCTTATTTTACTTTAAAACTCCACATGGTATTTACAACCTTATTTATATTGATATAATGGCTAATTTTCTATAAATATTACTGTGTGGCATGCGTTAGAAATTGAATTTTAATGTCTCATATATAGGAATTATTTTCAAACGTTTACTTTTCAATGTAAAAGGTAGGATTCTATTCTGAATTTCCACGTGATTCTGGTGTGGCGAATCGGATTGACAGCTAAGAAGGTTATTATTATCACATTTTACTTAGAGTGCGTATGTATGTATGTATGTACGTACGTACATTTACATAAATGATGAGACGTAATTTCTAAAGGAAATTAGAATATCAGTTATTTAGATATGTTTAACTACAAATTTCAGAGAAGAAACTACGTTTTAGAAATCAAATCCCGCTACTTTTAAATTTTTAAATGATTTTCTAAGAAAGTATTTTTCTTACCAAAGTGTGGAATTACACTTCAAAAATTAAAAAAAAATAAGAAACTACTTGACATTCGTGGTCAGGCTGCCGTTTTATTAAGAATTTTATTCCCTTAAAAGTAAACCAGTCGACAAGACAGTACCAAAAAATAACTTTCCTTCGAAGCATCGTATAGAGTGTTTAAAGCTTTCAACAAATAATATTTAAAATTATAAAACTTTAATAAATATTGTCCATATCTGTATCATAATGATGTAGTCATTAATGTCAATTACGTTGATGTTTCCTGAGTGATTGACTTTCGTCGCCTTTTTAACGATCGCAAAAAACAGTGTAATAAGGTAAAATTTAATACAGAAACCTCGACACAGGATATTTCAGAGAAAATTGCAATAAACTGGATTAAGATTCAATTTAATGAGGCCAGACGTAGGTGCAGGGGCACAAATGATATTAATTTCATTTTTTCGCTCTTGTGTCGAGGCAAAGCGCGGCGTTGAGTTCCGCCATTTAACAAGCTAAACTGAGCTAAAAAAAACAAATTCAATTTTAACTCACTCACTCACTTCTATTCTAGATCTGTACTATTAGAACCGAATGAATGTTAAATGCCAATGATATAATAAGTAACTTGCTTTGGTTACTTCAATAACTTTTCCAAGACGCTATTTCACATAAAAACTAAAAGCCTTTAACTTTAACCTACAATACATAGTATTCGAACCGCAACAAATAATAATTTCCGAGTCCGTGCTTGAGTTACGACAACACGTTTCGAGAATACAACTTTGAAATAACATTTAAAATATTAATATTTATTGTAAAATAAACTCTATGACTAGAAACCATAGAGGTGTATTGTTTTTTTATGTGTTTTCTATAATAATAATAAGAATATGGTGTGTGTAGAAGCAGGCCCATCACTAGTGATGGCTCAATCAATGGGGTTTGTCGATGGTGTCGTCGTGAAAACAATTTACTTTACAATGTACTGTACGTTCTGTTCTCATGCCTTTCACAGTTTATTACCTGTATAGTTTGTGGAAACATTAAACTTTTATTAGGTAGGTGCAGGTTGCTTTTGAGTTTTATTGTTTAAGAGATGTTATCGATTGTTATGTCTTCGAGTTATATTTAATTAAATAAAAATATATGGAATTTAATTAGAATTTAAACCGTTGTGGCCCAACGTCTATTTACAATCACGACGGTTGTGAGTTCGTTTCACACTCGGGGAAATAAATTGTTTTCATTATACTAGTAACAAGTGAAAGCGTAGCGTTGAGTGCAACGCAAAATCGCAAAAAATGGACAGAAAATGGGAAACGGACTGTTTTTTTTATTTTTTTATACTAGGTTCCCTCTTTGTAACCTTCTATTTGCGGGATACAGCGTGAAGCTAAAATAAAATAATATAGATTTAAAGAACCTGCAACGTAAGGCAAACGATGACTAGATTCGAACGCAAGTCAATCCTTTCAATTAGTCTGATCTAATAATACAGTTTTGATTTGACTATACATCTCATATTGGGTAGAAAGAAATTAATAAGAACAGAGTGACCTATCACTAGGCATATTCTATAAGAAGTTAGGCAACTTTACCACATAACATGTTGTTTAGGTTAACAGCTTAGTTTAGAATTGACAATAATTAAAACGAACCGGAAGCTACCGTTGATATAGAATTTTAAACTGCTATTATTTTAATTGATTGTTAAAAAATAATTAAGAAAACATTAAATTTGATATTTTATTATGACATTTATTATTAATTAAACATATTTTATACAGTATTAAATTATTTGAGGCCAGTCGTAGCGCAGGGACACAAAGTGTGACTGTAAAACCGACTGGTTGTGGGTTCGATCTCCACTCGAGGAGACGAAATATTTGCTTAAATTTATATTTTCATTTCTTCGCTCTGGTATCGAGGCAAAGCGCGGCGTTTAGTTCTGCCACTCAACACGCAACGCCTCCAGAATCCGGCAGAAAGTGGTGAACGGAATGTCTTAACACTAGGTTCCCTCTGCCTACCCAGCTGTGTGCGGGATACAGCGTGAAGCTGATTTATTTATTTATTTAATTATGTTGAGGTCGTCGTGGTGCAGCGTGTGGCTATAAACGCGACGGTTGTGGGTTCGATTCACACTCAGAGGAATTGATGAATTACGTATTAATATTTCATTTCTTTACTGTGGTACCAAGGCAAAGCGCGTAGTTTAAAATTTCAACTACTTTGCGAGTAACGAGGCAAAAAAAAACTCGACGTTGGATTCCGCCATTCAACAATCAGTGCTTTCAGAATTCGGGTGATAATGGGAAACGAAGTGTCTTAACACTAGATTCCCTCTGCCTCTGCTATATTTGAGGATACAGCATGAAGCTGAAAAAAAAACCTGAATATATTCATTACCAATACAATTCACACAAACAGACATATATATTCGAAATAAACATAATTAATATGTTAAAAATATCTGAAATCAGTGTATAATATCATCAATGGTGTCTTTCACGGCATTCCTGTCGCAGCGGGGCGCGCGCGCAGCGGGACGCCTCGTTATTAGCACCTCGCGGTTCAAAGCGCCGCCGCCTCCCCCCGGCTCCCCCCGCTCCTCCCCTCGCCCCCCCTCCGGCACGCAATCTGTCAGTCTGTCAGCTTGAATTAGGTAAGTGAAATAATTTTAATTATGATCAAAGATCCGGACGCGTTGATGCTCTCACGGTGTTACATGGGTTCGTTTTTAGTATTGATCGTAGTACTTGATCGTAGCTTGAAGAAGTTATTGGGTTCGTTTTCCACTCGAGGACTATAAGTAAATATTTAATATTTTCTTTTCTTCGCTCTGGTAGTCAAGCAAAATGCCGAGTTGAGTTTAGCTACTAAACACGTAATGCCTCCAGAATTCGGCGGAACGTGGAGTGTTTTAACACTAGATGCCCCCTCTGTATCCTATTACATGCGGGATACGGAGACGTAAACCGAAAAAAACGTAGTGCTTGTGTAAAGCTTGGATTTCAGCTTCGGTGCTATACGGTATTTGCTTAGAAAGAATACAAAGCAAATTTCCCATTGGCAAATGCCAATACTATTGTACTAGTTCCATATCCTTAGTGAAAATGATATATTATACACCTCTATATCTTTGTTGTGGTTTTTTAAAGGAGATTTACCTAAATCAAAATGAATAACAAACAATATACAATAAAGATAGTAAATTTATCTGCCGTCTCTTGCTAACCCTGTTACCTTACCTAACTTAAAAAATAAAACACAACTAAAAAAAAATATTTAATTTTGGCGATTGTTCACAAGAAAATCTGTCGATCTCTAATCTTTTGATCTCGTTCATCCATTTCTAATCTAATATTATAACCATAATGTCTCTAGCCGTGCTCTGATTGGCTGGCTGTACCCGCCCCTCGCGGGGCGTGCGTGTGCGCAGCCAAAACAATGACCAGACTTCATTTCACGCAATTAAACAACTAATGGAAGATTCGTGATAATAATTGTGGTAATAATGAAAGTATTTGTGCAATGGAAGCTTAAAATTAATACCTATTAAAAGCTCACAAATTATGAACATATGATTGTTGTTAATTTGATTTCAATACATTTACCTAATATTTATGAGATGCAAAGTATGTTGTTTATAAATTTAGGCCAATACCAGGGGCTCAAAGTGTGACTGTAAACGCGACAGGTTGTGGGTTCGAACTCCACTCGAGGAAATGCAATATTTAATGTTTTCATTTCTTCGCTTTGGTGTCGAGGCAAAGCGCATCGTCCGTTCCGCCATCCAACACGCCGCTCAATGCCTCAAGAATTATAGGGACACGAAATATAGGGAACGGAGTGTTTTAACACTAGAAGAAATATAGGGAACGGAGTGTTTTAACACTAGGTTCCCGCGGTCTACCCTGCTGTGTGCGGAATACAGCGTGATGCTGAAAAAAAATTATGGTTTCATATTCTTACTGTTGTAATTTCATAATTTGTTTCATTACATTCAAACGTCAATAGTAATAAACATGAATATTTTACTTTAAAATTTTTAAAAATAATTCAATCACACTCGTACATAAAAAATGAGTGCTTTTTTTTATGTTTTATAAATATACATAAACCTAATTTTATAGAAATATTGTAGTAATAATCGCTTCAATCTATTATTCTTTAGTACATAAATATTTCTAGTATTATGAATATTATAGAAGATGACACATGCGCAGGCGCAGGTGCATATTTGTTATAAATTGTAAATAATTTTAATAATAACATATTTAAAAACTCATCTTGAATTTTTCTTTTGTAAAATTAATGTTTCGTAGCTTATAATTATAAATATTAGTAGCTCTGTTCCATATTTTTGCTCATTTTGTGACATTTTGACACTTTGACATTTTGAACATGCGATATCTCTATATATTTAAATAATCACTGAGTTTAGTCACACACAATCCATCTATAGTTTTAGTCATTTATCAATATTTATTTTGTATTTTTTTATGTTGAATTGAGGAAACGTTGCGAAGATGGTAAGTAACTTAACTTAACTTAACTTAGCTTCACGCTTTATCCCTTGCGGGGTAGTCAGAGAGAACGGAGCACCAAACGCTACGGTTAGATGGTAAGTAACAAATATATTTTAGAGATGATGAAATTTTTAAACGTAGCAGGACACGAACCCGTGCCTCTTAGGAATTGTCGAAGCCATACGTTTTTATCAACCTACCTAGAAAGAACTATATAAACTTATGATAACTTATTTATGTTTTTAGCATCTCTTTGGGGAAAGCATTCTCTTTTGTTTACAGATTTCCGCCCCGCTGTCCATTGATATTGCTTGGCAGAAGAGAATATTTTTATTCCATATTTTTAACATTCTTACATTGTTATCCACACTAAATAAAGAAAATATTTTTTATAATTAAAGGATATTTCATTAATATTACAATACTATTTGTATGAAAATAATAAATAAAAAACATTTTGACAAAATGTTAGAAAAAAGAAACAGCAGGTGAATATATTAACTACATCACTTTCACATACATATATAATTGGCTGGTTTATATTTTTCCAATATAATTTAGCCGGCTAATAATGGAGTCATCACTCGTGACAGTTTCACACCTCGAGACGGAGGTTATTACGGGTTCTGTTTTATTTTTCATCTTCGCTCTGCAATGTGGCTTTGTGCCGGCCGCGGTATGCGTGAAGGCATAATGGGTTCGAGAATTATATTTTAAGCTTATATTATTATTTTTTTATTGTAAATATTGTAAAATAAACTGTTTTTTTTTTTGTTGTTGTGTTTTTGTGATAATTGTAATATATATTTATATATAACATTTTTTTTATATGTATGTATATGTAAAATTATTTTTTTTTATTAATTTCTCAAAATTTACTAATGAAGTTAGAAAAAATATTGAATCGAAAAAGAACAGCTCGTTGTTACTAGAAAATATTTGAAAATAGAACTTTAAAAATGTCATAGACTATTAGACACTTTTCGGATGAATTCGAGATTGAATGTCGAGTGGCCGAGCTCAACGCCGTATTTTGTCTTTTCAGAGCAAAAAACAAGTTCTTCGTTTCCACAGTCAGACATTGGAACTCTGTGTCACGATGACCTTAATTCAACCAGTTAAAGAATTATAATAACTAAAACCTACAAACATCGCGTATAGATTAAAACCTCTTCCATATGCACTACATTTTTTAGCTTCACGCTGTATCCCGCACATAGCAGGATAGGCAGAGGGAACATGGGGGACTTAATATTAAGATACTCCGTTCCCATTAAGACACTTTCGTTCCTCACTTTCCAACGCATTATGGAGACATTATCTGATAAGTAGCGAAACTCAACGCCTCACTTTACCTTGTTTACATAGCTAGGAAATAAAAATATCAAATAATTTATAAAGCGAGTGGGATTCGAACACACAACTGCGGCACACGGCCACGACGGCCTGCACTATGACAAAAATTAATATTATTAATATAGATAGTATTAATTAATAATAATTGTACATTATAATTAACACTCGAGGCCAGTCGTGGCGCAGCGGCACGAAGTGTGACTGTAAAACCGACTGGTTGTGGGTTCGATCTCCACTCGAGGAGATGAAATATTTACTTAAATTGATATTTCCATTTCTTCGCTCTGGTGTAGAGGTTAAGCGCGGCGTTGAGTTCTGCCACTCAACACACAATGCCTCCAGAATTCAGCAGAAAGTGGGGAACGGAGTGTCTTAACACTAGGTTCCCTCTGGCTACCCTGCTGTGTCCGGGATACAGCGTGAAGCTGATTTGATTTAATTTAATTTAATATTTAACATTGTAGTTTGTAAATGTACTTGACCGCCTGCCGCGCCCGAGCGTCGTGAGGTGTTAACCAGACGCGAGATAACGTAAGCTCGAGCTTAATAAATTGTACGAACGTTATTAAGATATTATCGCCGTATAAAACGCCTGGAACTGACTAATTATTGGATTGGCATTGTTCTGTGAGACATTTTGCGTAATTTAATTTTATTTGGTTTTTTCTTAAAAAAAAATAGAAACCAGTACTGGTACAGGGGCACAGTGTGACTATAAACGCGATTGGTTTTAGATTCGATCCAAAAGATATTTATTAAAGTTCTGCCACACGCACGCAATGCTTCATAAATTGGGCGAAAAGTGGGGAACGGAGTGTCTTAGCACTAGGTTTCCTCTGGTTATATATCTGCTATTTGTTTTTAATGTTTTCTATTATAATTAAGTGCAGGAAGGAAGCGAGACGGTTGTGGGTCCAATCGCTACCCTGAAAAGTCATTATATTTATTTGATTTTAAATTTTTTTGCTCTGGTAAATGTAGAGTGGGGTTAGTTTCGACACTCAATACCAATAATAATATAATAATATCAGAAAAAAAACAGCGGAAAATGAGGAACGGAGCGTCCTAGCCCCAGGTTTTACCCTCTGGCTACCTGTTGTTTTACTTTTTTCTATATAAAATATTTGTCCTTTTCTTGTAAAAATAATCTACAGAGGCACACGACGGTATAATAATGAATATGTAATTATCCTACCAAATATGGTAAATATCGATATTCGTAGAGGATTGTGATGTGAAAAGAGATCATATAGTTATTTATTTATTTGATTAAATTTACAATATAAAAAAATATTATAGACAGTATTTTCGTATTAACTTTTATGGAATTCTTATTAAAGATGCCTTTTTAGGTATATTCTTTCTATGTAATTTAATAAGCAATTTATTTACTTAGTATATGTGTTTTTTAATCATAATTTTTGTTTATATTAATCAAAATATATTCTACTATAAGCAGCTTAAGCTTGTTAAAAGTTTTGTTACGTTATAAGGTATATCGAATACCTAATTATTTTTATTATTTTGTATGTACTGTATGTAAGTCCTGAAACATATATTACAAAACTAAATATTCCACCGCCAATGGGACTGTCGTGACTCAGTGAGATAGCGTTTGTCTCTAAACGCAACGGTTACGGGTTCGATTACTGGGAGAAAGATTTTATTTAAATTTTATTAATTTCTACCCACAACCAGTCGCTTTGTGCGCCACGACTAGCCTCTTTATTTTTCTTTAAATACTATTAACTGTATTAAATAATGTTACAATTAAAGCTGTATAAGTAAGATCATTGAGTGACCCTTAGAAATTTATAATGAAGTTTTAATAAAACCAAGTGTCAATGCAACACGTTGGAAAAAGTCAAGCAGAATGTCGGAGTCGATAAATAATAAATATAAAAGTACACTACACTCTCTCTTCTTAGCGGAAAGCTGTGTTAAAAAAAATAAAATTAAATCAGCTTCACGCTGTATTCCGCATACAGCAGGGTAGGCAAAGAGAATTAGTGTTTAGAGACTCCGTTGCTCACTTTCCGCTAAATTCTGGAGGCATTGCGAGCAGAGTGGCGGAACTCAACGCCGTGCTTTGTCTCGACACCAGAGCGAAGAAATAAAAATATAAATTTAAGTAAATATTTCATTTCTTCGAGTGGGGATCGAACCCACAACCAGTCGATTTTACAGTCACACTTTGTGCCCCTGCGCCGCGACCGCCCTCAAGCTGTGTGAAGTTTATAATATACACTGAGTAATTTAGAACCCGTTACCATACCGTTCACACAATCATGAACCCACTGTGCCACGATGACTTCCAAATATCTACGTGAGGTAAGCAAAATAACTAAAATAAAAAATCAGCTTCACGCTGTATCCCGCACACAGCAGCATAGGCAGAGGGAACCTAGTGTTAAGACACTCCATTCCCCACTTTCTGCCGAATTCTGGAGGCATTGCGTGTTGAGTGGCAGAACCCAACGCCGCGCTTTGCCTCGACACCAGAGCGAAGAAATGGAAATATACATTTAAGTAAACATTTCATCTACTCGAGTGGGGATCGAACCCACAACCAGTCGATTTACAGTCACACTTTGCGCTCCTGCGCCACGACTGGTCTCTATATAAATCAAATTGTATTATATTCCACTTAACAAAGATTTACAGATTATATTATAAAAAGAGAGAGACGGCTAATCGATATGATTGTTAAATCAATAAAAGCGATGATCGCGGCTCACGAGCTATCACTCTATAGTGTTGTAGACAAACGACGCTTTGTTGGTTCGTGGTAAAAAGTCGAAGCTTTTTGTAGTTATATTTTTTATTATATTCTGTTATAAATATGGAATATTCACTAGTAAAATGCTTAAAGTTATCAATTGACACCGTTGTGGCACTGTGTCTGAGTGGGTGGGTACACGACGGTGTTGGATTCGATATATCGAATTTAATATTTTAATTAAATTAAAATAATTAAAATTAAAATAAAATATTTCCGCGAGAGTATACTCTCGCGGAAATATTTTAATTATTTTCATTTCTCTGCTTTGAAAGATATAGGTGGCGTTGGATACCGCCACTCAACACGCTTAATATGTAATAATAAAAATGTGAGAAAAGTATAAAATTTTATTGCGTCCAATCGGATTCTTAGCTAGATGAGCTTTCTTTTTACTGTTAACATGATGTATTTTTGAAATTAAATAAGAAGAAAACAACTAGATAATATTATAACAAAATAAAATCAATAAAATTCTAAAAGTGCAATTATTAAGAAAACACCTAATAATGAATATTTGATACATATTTATTTTAACAAATCAGAAGTCATTATAAAAGAATAAAACCAGATGCGTGTGTAAAAGACATCAACGCGTTGTACACATATCAGAAATTTTTATGATGCATAGTTTTCCAAAATATAACATTAGGGAGCTAGGTTATGTTAAGATTTAATAAAATATTATATATATATATATATATATATATATATATATATATATATATATATTGATCATATAGGACAGAAATACTTTAGTAACAATATTATGCATATTTTTCGACGTTGAATTTTGCCTACGAAATTGGGCAAAATTGGGAAACAGAAGTGGTTTAATAAGGTACAGAATGTCTTAACACTAGATTTTCCCAGGTTCCCTCTGCCTATACAGCTATGTTCGGGATACACCGTGAAACTCAAAAAAAAAAGTTGGATCTACATTGAAAAAAAGTTGCTTTACATTCAATAAACCTCGGCAGGATTAAATATAATACAAAAATAAAATACATACAGAAGTGGCTGTTTATAAAACAAGTTCTGAATCATAATGTAATCTTAACATACGTTCTTAAGTTCTGGAGTATGATCAAACTGACCATAATATTCCCCACATAATCCGCAAGGCTTTAAAAATGTACAGGCATGCTGGTAAACAGGTGGCTTTTTATAATATTACTAGCTTTCTGGTTTTGGTTTTGGTTTTGCGTGGTTTTTGATTTCTCGTTTGTGGTTCGTACCTCAAAGGGAGAAAAGGAATCTTTATAAGATCATTTTGTTGTCCCTCTTTTCATCTGTCAAGGCAAATTATTTCGAGATCGCGTAGAGGTATCAAACTTTGTCGGGTAATTATAACCTACCTGGAGAGGTACCTCCTGTGGACCTACAGTTAGTTGAAATGAGAACGAAATCAGAACTTACAATTAAGAATAAAAAAAAGAGCCAGAGAAAGGCAATAATCCGAAAAGTAAAAATTTATAGGTGATACATAGAAAAAAAATCTATAAAAAACTTATTTTTTCACTATTATTGTTCATTTCTTATAGTATCAGTGTATTTAGTACAAACATAAAGATACTGACTATGTCGCCATTTATGTATACACTTCCGTTACTCACTTTCCGAAGAATTCTGGAGGCATTGCGTATTGAATGAGAAAATGAAAATATTAAATATTTTGTTTCCTCGACTGAGAATCGAACCCACGATCTGTCGGCGCCACGACTAGCCTCATATTTCTATGTGACTGTACCTATGTCAAAAATCTAAGTTATTAGCGATAAATAAAACATTCAATTACTAGTTAAAGTTAATTAAGTTGTCGGTTGTTGTAAAGCTAATTTAATTATAATATCTGTCAGTCGCTCAGGCGCGACTTGCTCGGCCGCTAGCGGGAAATATGAATAAGAGTTTAAATTACAAATATCCTCTTATTTACACATTTGTATACGAAAATGTTCTTTTTTTTCAATTTCACGCTGTATCCCGCAAACAGCAGGGTAGGCGGATGGAACTTAGTGTTAAGACACTCCGTTCCCCATTTTCTGCCAAATTCTGGAGGCACTGCGTGTTGAGTGGCAGAACTCAACGCCGTGCTTTGCCTCGACACCAGAGCGAAAAAACTCGAGGAGATGGAATATTTATTTAAATTTATATTTCTAATAAATTTAAGTAAATATTTCATCTCCTCGAGTGGGAATCGAACCCACAACCAATCGGTTTTACAGTCACACTTTGTTCCCCTGTGCCTCGACTGGCCTCTAAAATGCTCCTTTACAACTAATATTTTGTTTAGCGTCGCGCTGTATTGCGTACACGGTAAGGTGGTAAAAGGGAACCTAGTGTTAAGACATTCCGTTCTTCGTTTTCCGCCAAGTTCTGGAGGTTAAAAATGAATAATTAAAGCTGGAAATGTGATGTTATATAAATTTAATCAGGGTTGCATCTTCTCATATCGTCTGTATTCATCCATATGCATCTAATTATACTATATAAATAAACACTTTCATTAAAATACTTATTTAGAAAACGTATAAAAATTTGAACGCAGCGGGACTCGAACCCGCGCCTCCTGGAAACCGACCAGGTCGGTTTCCAGGAGGCGCGGGTTCGAGTCCCGCTGCGTTCAAATTTTTATACGTTTTCTAAATAAGTATTTTTCTTTCCTAAGTGTGGAATAACACTTTAAAAATGTTTAAAAATACTTTCATTAAAAACTGACTCACTGACAGACAATGTATAGCCGAAACTACGTAGCGTAAAAAGGTGAAATTTTGTATGTAGATGTATCGGGGAGTGTCAAGAGAGAATTTGTCTTAAGTTAAACAGAAAAGAGATTGTTTTATTTTTTTATCTTCACGTTGTATCACGCACGTAGCAAGATAGGTAGAGGGAACCTAGTGTTAACAAACCCTCTTCCCATTAAGACACTTCCATTCCCCACTTTTTGCCGAATTCCAGAGACATTGCGTAATATGAGTCGGAACTATACGACGCGCTTTGCGCTGTTGCTAGAGCAAGAAAATAAAAAAAATAAATAAATCAAATCAGCTTCACGCTGTATCCCGCACACAGCAAGGTAAGCAGACCTAGTGGTAAGACTCTCCGTTCCCCACTTTCCACCGAATTCTGGCTGGTGAATAAAAATATTAAATAATTAATTTCATCGAGTGGGAATCGACAGAAAGTGGAGAGCGGAGTGTCTCAACACAGAGCTACCTCTACTTACCCTATTACATAACGAAACAGCGTGAAACGAATATTACATATTACAACTTGAAAGTATATACATATGTATATTTTTTTCAATAGTGCAATAAACATTGACTTTACAAGAGAAAGTTAAGAAGCCCTAAGAGCCCCAATCACGCACGGATCGACAGAGTGATGCCGGATGATAATTAACATCCATTTCTGGCATACGAACGAATGCGAATTGAGAAATATTTCACTATAAATGATTTAACAATTACAGGCCACTGCTATATGCCAATCTTTATTACTGACGTAATATGGGATTGGGATTGTATCTGCGACCACGCCTCGCTGTACTCTTTAAGATCTGTGCTTTGTGCACTTAACGTCGTCCAACGTTCTTTATGTGAAACTGTTGTGAAAATTATATGTTTATATGTTTTATGTGGCCAATAAGTTGTTAATTTTGTGTTATGTCATATGCCAAATTTTGGTGGCGTAGTTTATACTGTGGTAAAAGCAAAGAACGATGCAGCTTCATGATTTTTTCCACAAAACAGGATAGGTTTAGAGAACTTTCTGTTAAGACACTCCGTTCCCCATGCATCACTCAATTTTCAGGATACTAAGTGGCAGAGCTCAATGAAGCGCTTTTCTACTAGATCGTGGACATACAATATAATTTCGGACCGAAACCACAACCATCGTGTTTATATTCAGATTATCTTCCACTGTGCTCCTATGGCTTACGTTGCTAGTAAAAATATATTTTACTTTTAATGTTAATCACTTTTTTCAATATATTATATGATAATTTGCATTCAGCCGGTCGTTCTCTTCCTTCTTCTTTATATAAATTCTATGAAATTGTGGAATTTTATAACGCAATATCAAATGTGAATGAGACAAAAATTTTGAAAAACATTTTCCTTGGAATCGGATTTAAGCGCTGTCATCACTTTTAGGGTTCCGTACCTCAAAAGATAAAAATGGAATCCTTAAAGTATTACATCGTAGTCAGTCTGTCAAGACCATTTATCTCGCGACCGCGAATCAAAACCTATAGGGTACTTCCCGTGGACTGACAGGTATGAAGTATGGCACGAAGTGAGAGCTTGCAATACAAATCAAGAAAAAAACCAAAATCTGAAAATTTATAGATATATCGCAGAAAAAAAATCAATACAAACATATATTTGGAGTTTATTTGATACAAAAAGTGTACATACACCCGCAAACTTAAGTTTGTAAGCTCTTATGAGTCGTAGTCCTGAAAATAGAATGGAAGCTTCGCTGGGCGAGTCCGACTCGCACTTAACCGGTTGTTAAATGTTGTATATTTGATGTTGTTATATCTTGTATTATAATTAACTTAACCATAAGAATCTTTTACATTTCCAAAAAAAAAAAAAAGAAAACGATACCTATCATTTTATTATTTATTAACATTACCTATTAACATAATATAATAAAACGCTAACACTTTAATTGTATACTAAAAACCGTCCAGTCACTGATCTATATCGGACGTTGTTTTTGTGAAAGGCGTTTACACAATATAAAGAAATATATTGTGACAAACGGTAACTACTTCTCAAAAAAAATCAAATAAAATTAAATCAGCTTTACACTATATCCCGCATGCAACAGGGTAGGCGGAGGAAAACTTGTGTTAAGAGACTCTATTTCCTATTTTTCGCCGAATTTTGGAGGCATTGAGTGTTGAATGGCGGAATTGAACGCTGCGCTTTACCTTTTTTTTATATTTCCATTTTTTGCTCTGGTGTCGAGGCAAAGCGCGGCGTTGAGTTTTGAAACTCAATACGCAAGGCCTCCTGAATTCGGCAGAAAGTGGGGAACGGAGTGTCTTAACACTAGATTCCCTCTGTCTACCCTGCTGCGTGCGGGATACAGCGTGAAGCTTTAATTTAAATAAATATTTACATACATACCTCATAGACTGGGGATCAAACCCACAACCACCTCGTTACAGTCACACCCTCATGCCCCTGCGCCACGACTGGCCTCAAAATAATAAACAAAGATATTGTAACAAAACTTTACTTCCTATTAAAAAAAATCTTTTTCGAACAATCGGAAGGTATATCAAAATAATAAGGCGTTAAGAAGATACCTTTAATAGTTTGTTAAGCGCCGTAACGTCGGTATAATAAGCGCTGGCCGCAATAACAGTAAGATGAAAAATAATAACCCGACAGGCACCGCGATAGGGTCGCGCGCACCACTTGGCCGGGATTTCTTGCGATTTTATTAAATGTTAAGTTTTTTTTTTAAATTTATTATCTTCTTCGGTTATTATTTTTGTTTGTTGGCTAAGTTATTTTGGGGAAAGGAGAGACTTAAAATTTTGTTATATATATAAAAAATCGAATTTTACAAGTCTTGTATAGTAATCATGTTAAATATATATTGAAATCATATAACATACATTTGATATATTTCTTTTTCGATAAAGAATAATTCAATTAATAAGTTAACTTTTTAAAATTTAAATTTATTACAATTGTAATAATTTCTATTTACTATTACCTCACACTTTCAATTAAAAAAAAACATTTTAAATTACTCTCTAAACTCATCAAAAATCTCGAAAAAGATAATCCATACCACACAACAACCACTTAAGATGGTAATGTGCAGCTTAAAGTTTGACGCTCATATAGCAGGGTAGGCAGAGGGAACCTAATGATAAGACACTCCGTTCTCCTTTTTCCACCTGGATTTCAAATATTACATCCCAAACCACATCCACACAACAACCACCTAAGATGGTAATGCCAATAATAAAAAAATAAATAAAAACAAAATCATTTAAGCCCAAACACCACTACAGTATACAATCCTTAATATAAATGGCTGGGTGTGGTGAGTGTGCAAGAGATGCCCGATAGCCGGCGCGGGAGTGTTAACCGAGACTTAAATGTATTACAAGCTATTCATAATGTGATTTATAATTTACTAGATATATTATTGGGAATATCGTTTTATATTGGAGAAATGTTCGGTTTTGTGTTGTAAGGATGTTTTTTGTAGTTTTTTTTTTTTAAGTTTTGTGTATGTTGAGGTCGTCGAGGCGCAGAAGCACAAGCGTGTATTTGTATATGCAAAGGTTGTGGTTTCGATTCCCACTCTGGAGAATGAATTATTATTTATTAATATTTTTAGTTTCTCGCTCTGGTGCCAAGGCAAAACGAGTCGTTGAGTTTTGCCACTAAACACATTTGGTGCAAAGTGGGAAACGGAGCCTCTTAAAACTAGATTCCCTCTGCCTATAATTATCTTGTATTTGCTGGTACTATAAAAGTATACTATAAGTATAAAATAATATTTTAATTATAAAATAAAATTGTATACTTAACATAATAAGGATAGGATCCGTGACAGGTCAACTTTTTTTTTCGAATTCACTCTGTATCCTGTATATAGAAACCTAGGCAAATCAAGCGTCCAGACACTCCATTTTCCATTTTCAGGTCGAAGCAGCGTGTTGATTTGCGGTACTAAACGTCGCGACAAACCAGTTTGTTCATTATTTTCTATTTATTATCTCTAAATTTCTGGACACACGAATATTTTGTAAGTAATTAATAACGTAGTATCAATACAAGCAATAGAACCCCAGGGTATTATAGTTGATAGTAGTTTATACAACGCTCTAACAATATATAATATAAAAGTAAAGAAGGCTCGACTTTGAACTGTATTTAAATTTAATATCATATAATTTTTATTCATACAAATATAGATTTTTTTTAACTATAGCTAAGAAACTCTCTTTCCATCTTTTCTGAAAATGCCTTCAATTTTTTTGTTTTGATAACTTTAGGTGAATAGTGAATTAACGGTACTGGATTGGATAATTAGAATATTTTCTATTTCATTTTCATATGCAAAATGTGAAAATCTTAATTATATTATCTCATATAATCGTACTTTTTACTTGGGTAATTAAATGAGTATTATTTCTTTTATTTTGTTGTAAACCGTTTTCTTCACCTGGCCCATTGGATCATTTTGAAATTTTAAATGTCAAAACGGTCAATATTAGTATAAAAAATATAATAAAAGTAAAACGATAATTGTAATATAATAAATCAAAACCCAATAGAAATCTCAGCAAATTTGAACCCAATCAAAAATGAAGAACGGATCATTTTTTTTTATTGTTTTTTTAACATTTGATTTGTTGATTTTTCTTATTTTTTAAAACAGATTTGCTTATTCATTTAATATTTTGATCACTTGAAAATTACGTCGAAAATTACATAATTAAAAAAAATATATTTGTAAAAACAAAAACCCCGACTGCATCAAACTAAAAAGAAAGTAAACAAGCCCAATAGTTTATTAGGATTAACAGTCGGGACCTCTTTAAACTATGCGGGGTTCCTGGTAAAGATTTTATTGATTGAAGAACTTACTTACTTATAGGTCCCGACTGTTAATCCTAATAAACTATTGGGCTTGTTTACTTTCTTTTTAGTTTGATGCAGTCGGGGTTTTTGTTTTTACAAATATTTTTTTATTTTTCGTCTTTTTGTTAGAATTTATTATGATAATGATAATCATGATATACCTTTTTGAAATTCTGAAATTGAGCTCTTGAATTTGATACCCATATTGTAGTATTCGAAACGAAATTATTTTTTTTCACTAAGTCCAATGGCGTACCACAGCCGCCATGATTATTTTTTATTAACGTCACCTATCTAAGAACACTTGGGCTGCTAAACGAATCTAACGATATCTCAAATATGTAAGTCCGTTCAGCGGTTCTGGAGATACGAGGTAATAAAGAATATTACATACATACAAGATACGCGCGAAAAACATAACCCTTCCTTAGCAGTCGGGAATAATATAAGAGACCACAGGGGCACTAACTTGATATGGGTTCGATTCTCACTCGAAAAAATGAAATAATCCCGTTAGAAGAAATTAAATATTAATTATTTTATTTTTTTCGTTCTGGTGTCAAGGCTAAGCATGGCGTTGAGTACCGCCACTCAACACGTAATGCCTCCAGAAATCGATTGAAAGTGGAAAGCGCAGTGTCTTAATACTAGGCTCCCTCTGCCTACTCTGCTACATGCGGGATACAGTGCGTAGTTGAAAAAACACTGTTTAGTTAGAAAACGTTACGCCAGTCGTGGCTCAGGGGCACAAAGTGTGACTGTAAAACCGACTGGTTGTAGGTTCGATCCCCACTCGAGGAGATGAAATATTTACTTAAATTTATATTTCAATTTCTTCGCTCTGGTGTCGAGGACAAGCGCGGCGTTGAGTTCTGTCACTCAACACGCAATGCCTCCAGAATTCGGCAGAAAATGGGGAATGGAGTGTCTTAATACTAGGTTCCCTCTGCCTACCCTGCAGTGTGCGGGATACAGCGTGAAGCTGATTTTTTTTATATAACATTTTTTTTTATTTTAAACGAGCAATATGTCAGTCTCGGGAACTTTGAAAGCGTATAATACTGTTTATATTCATTTCTGACACCTGAATGACATGGTATCATTTAATTTCAAACCTCACTCGAACAGATGGTCAAATTAAAAGACTTTTTTCATGTTATATTTTAAAAAAGTTAATTTTATTGATATTAAAAACTTATAAAATGAAATCGATTAAATTTTATTATAATTGGACAACTGGCGCAAGTCTGTTCAAATCGATAATAATTAAAATTAAGGCCGAAATTTAGATTTTTTAGTAAAATACTTTTATGTATATGAACCTAAAAAAGTGAATATAAATAAATATATAGAATATTTTTGTGATATCCATCAGAAATTGCTATAGAGTAAAAGATTTTTCTGAAAAAACTTTTATCTTATTACTATGGCCGCTATTGTTTATTATTATATATGTATCAGGACAGTAACCCTTATTCAGAATTCTTGTCATTGAAAGCTGTCATCGTCGTGTTCTTCATTGCTGAAGGTGTGAGTGTGAACTCCAGTGAGTCTAACGTGCTGCTCACGTTCTTTGCCTACATTACATCTAAGTTTTATATATTTTGAAATTTCATATTTAAATACATTTTAGCCTCTCGTAGCGCAGCGGTACAAGTATGCGACTGTAAAAACGACAGGTTGTGGGTCCCATTCCTAACCGCAGAAATGAAATATTAATTATTTTAATTTTTGAGAGGCCGGTCGAGGCGCAGCGGCACGAGGTGTGACTGCAAAATCGACTGGTTGTGGGTTCGATCCCCACTAGAGGAGATGAAATATTTACTTAAATTTATATTTTCATTTCTTCGCTCTGGTGTCGAGTTTAAGCGCGGCATTGAGTTCTGCCCCTCAACACACAATGCCTCCAGAATTCGGCAGAAAGTGGGGAACGGAGTGTCTTAACACTAGGTTCCCTCTGGCTACCCTGCTGTGTGCGGGATACAGCGTGAAGCTGATTTCTTTTTTTTTTTTTAATTTTTGTAGCTCTGGTGGTTAGGCAAAGCTCGTCAGCGCGAGTTCTGCCACTAAACACGGAATGCTCTATACAGGATACAACGTAAAGCTAAAGAAAAATTTAATGCAATCTACAGTAAAGCTTATGGGATATGGTTAGAAAACAAGCCATATAAAATATAAATCACGAGTAAGTTGAAAACAAAATGAACAATTTAATGAAAACGTAATGGCTATCAAATATTTTTTAAATACGACGAAAAGGTAAAAATAAAAAAAAAAAATTAAAATACATACCTTATAATTAAGCACCATTTTAAATTATATCTTGAATAAAAAAAAACCGCTGTCCAGAAGCTGAGAATATGAAATTTGGGATTTTTTTAAATCATTCAATTACAATCCGAATCAATTTGTGGCGTCTGGGAACCTAAGAGCGGAATTTAATTAACTAAACCGAAAACAAATGTCAAAAAGACGTTAAGAAAAAAGGACTAGCGGCCATTACAAGAATCCGCCTATACCTGGCAGGCAATTCCCTGCACCTTGTGGCAAATTGAAAAGGACGCGCTTGCTCTCCCAGCTAATAATAAATTCTCAAATAATAATAATTCATATATAATAATCGTGGCGGAGCCAAAATAAAAATATTATACACATCGAAATAATGAAGGATTCGGTTCATGTGGTTTCACATTAGGTGGGTTTTAGTATGATGGAGTTTATAATTTTAGTTGGCTGATATAAATTTCTTTTTATATATAGTATTTATATTAATATACAAAGTTATTTTAATTTTAATACTGTTAAAAATGATTAAATTTAAAACAAAGATAATGTTTGCTTATCTAGAATGTCTAAAGGGAAGCGTGTAACATTATATCCCAGAAAATATTAATTTCTTTCTTTTTTGTTTTATCTTCACACTGTAATCCGTAAGTAGCAGGCAGAGAGAGCCTAGTGTTAAGACACTCCACTCTCCATTCTCCACTGAATTCCAGAGACATTGTGTGTTGAGTGACGGATCTATATGCCGCGCTTTGCTTCGACACCAGAGCGAAGAAAATATTAAAATATTTCATTTCCTACACTGGAAATCGAATCCACAACTCGTCGCATTCAATCACAAGCTTGTGCCCCTGCGCCACGACTGGCCCCAACAAGAAAACATCACAAACAAAATAATAACCAAAACTAAAAAAAAAACCACACCGTGTGCCCACGCTCAA
Organism: Heliconius hermathena; assembly: GCA_013403705.1. NCBI lineage: Eukaryota > Metazoa > Arthropoda > Insecta > Lepidoptera > Nymphalidae > Heliconius > Heliconius hermathena. Next base: position 425,758 of record JAAIXJ010000118.1, read on the forward strand.
GCTCGAAACATAAAATTGTTTTTTCGTACAACAGCTATAATTAGGCGATATGTTACGTTTTTGTTTGGCCCACATTTCCCTATTCTCTAACTTCTCCGTTTTTTGTCTCTCCTTTTTTTAGTTGTTAATATGATTACACCGTTGAGATGATGGCTTCATACGCGTCTTAGGTTATAACTTAATTTGCTCGAGTTACTTATTTGTTTTTTATTGTTCTTCAACTTCCTCGGAGCGTCTGTCGGGTGTTTTCTGTTTTTTTTTATTCTGTCGGTCGTTAGGTGGAGATGATTGAATGTGATGGTGGTTAAATTGTCGGTTTTTGGATGTGTGATTCAATAACGGAATGTTTTGGGTTCGAATTCGGGTTTGGTTCAGTGTAAATTGGAATGTAATTGTTTGGTTTTGGGATGAGGCCAGTTGTGGCGCAGGCACGAGTATGTGACTGTTAAGCGACTGGTAGTGGGTTCGATCCCCACTCGAGGAAATGAAATACTTATTTAAATTTATATATTTTTTCTTCACTCTGTTGTCTTGCCACTTGCAATGCTTAGTGAATTCAGCGGAGAGTGGGTAACGGAGTGTCTTAAGTCTCGATTCTCTCTGCCTATCCTGCTGTGTGCGGGATACAGCGTGAAGCACATTTTTTTATATTTGTTCTTTTTTGCGGCCAGAGTTCATCTATGCCTACATAGCGTTTGATATTACGTAACTTTGCAAAGTGTAAATTAATTAGTACAGTGTCTGGCGTTAGGGCCGAAAGTGTTGGCTGTTCGAGCGGGCTGGTTTGACAAGTAAATTGAACGATCGTCGAGGTGACGGGAAAATTGCAAGGCGAGGCGCGCCGACACCCCGCGAGAGCGAGAGCGTAGTGTCGCTGCCCTACGGTGTACTTGGGATCTAACGGGATCGAATTTAAATGATTCAAATTATGTTATTATCATTTTTGTTTTTTTTTTAATTTTTTGGATTTTCTTTTGTTTTTCAATTGCACACATTGTCCGGCACATAGTGGATTAGGCATAGGGAACTTGGGATCCTGGTGTTGTGACACTCCGTTCTTCTCCGTCCGTAAATAAATAAATAAACTCAACGCCACGTTTTGTTTCGTACTAGAACGAGGAAATGAAAATATCAAATATTCCAATTATATCATTACAATTATTCAATATCATTCTCCGAGTGGGAATCGAAGCTACAACCGTCGCGTCTACAGTCACACGCTTGTGCCCCTGCGCCACGATGGCCTCCTACATTAGTATTTTTGTACATTCCTAGTCGGCTTAATGTTCAGCGTGCTAAAATTGATTACCTCAATTAATATATATTTTCTTAACTAATCGAAAACTTGAAAATATTTAAAAGTTATTTTATAGTATAGTCTTATATATGTACTATTGTAGAATTATTTATTTACTTTAAAATTTCCATTAATAATGATTATTATAGGCTTAAAAGAATTGTAATGTACAAAAAGCTGGACAAGCGCGAGTCGGGCTCGCCCACCGACGGTTCCGTACAATTAGTGTGTCATAAAAAATTAAAAAAAAATATATTGGAATATGCACAACAAGCCCTTTCATCTGATAGTTCACTTGAAATAGATGGCTTAGTATTAAATTTTGCCCCCCTTTTAAAGCTATAATTTTTGGGGTTTAACCACAAATGTATTGTTTTCAGATATTTCCCCGTATCAGTAGATGCCAGCTGCCAAATTTCATAATTCTAGGTCTACTGGAAGTACCTTATTAATTTTGATTCCCTTTATAGTGCCAAAATACACCTTTTTTGTTATATAAACGGCCATATCTTTTTTTAAGTACATGTAGAAATATTTTTATTTTAGGACTGTAGATCTGAGTGCATAGTTGAAATCGATATTTTCAAGGTTCTTGACAGTTAGACAAAGAGACAGACGGACGGACAACAAAATGATCTTATAAGGGTTCCTTTTTTCCTTAAGAAGTACGGAACCCTAAAAACTAAATTAATACTTAAAAATAATTGTTAGACGTATTGCGGAGTAAAGAAAAAAATATAAGGCGAATATTAATGTATGAGGAGCATTTGTTTTAAATTCTTAATTAGAAACGGTTCTTTCGAAATTAATTACCTTTTTTTTAAAACGAAGTTGTTATAAATAGTGCTATAAGTAATAGGTGTTTCATTTCAAGATCGACATTAAAAATATAATTATATGGTATTTTGGAAGGTCGTAGTTGCTTATTTCATGACATAATTATATTTTAATGTTTAACTCAAAACTCAAGAGGCGCTCGTGGCGCAAGGGCACAAGGGTGTGACTATACCGCCATGGTTGTGGGTTTGATCCCCACTCGAGGGAATGAATTATTAGTAAAAAATCCTGGCGTTGAGTTCCGCCACTCAACACGCAATGCCTTGATAAATTCGGCGGAAAGTGGGGAATGGAGTGTCTAAACACTAAGTTCCATCTGCCTATTATACTATATACTGCTATAAGCAGGATACAGCGTGATTTAACTACTGAAACTGAAATTCGAATGAAAAAGGGAAATCAGAGTGTCTTATTATTGGATTCTCTCTGCTTAATTATAACGGCAACAGGTTATGTTATACGTTCGAGGCCGTCGTGGCGCCGAGGAGTAGAACTGTAAACGAGACGACTATGGGTTCGATTTACACTCGAAAAAATGAAATGAAGTATAGAATCCAATAGAGGCCAGTCGTGGCACAGAGTGTGACTGTAAACGCGGCTGGTTTTGGGTTCGATCCCCACTCGAGGAAATGAATTATTTTAATATTTATTTGAATTTATATTTTTATTTCATCGCTCTGGTTTCGAGGCAAAGCGCAGCGTTGAGTACCGCCACTCGGCGCGCAATGCCTCCAGAATTGGCGGAAATTGGGGAACGGAGTGTCTTAACACTAGTTCCCTCTGCCTACCCTGTCGTGTGCAGGATACAGCGTGAAGCATAAAAAGGGTAGATTATATTTAAAAATAGAAGCCTTCCTGTTCGTTCTAAGATCGATTTCCAATCGGGGAATCATTTTTTTCCTCGTTTTGTTACTAATACAAAGTGCGGCGTTGAGTTCCACAGAATGTCTCGAAAATTCATCATGCCAGTCATGGCTTAGTAGTTGTATTCTCTGCTTTATGAAATAAAATATAATATATGAAAAAAAAATACATTCAGCAGGTTCTCAAGCACTTTAACTAATATTATTCATATTGCTATGGTTTTATTTTCCGTATAATTTATCTGTTAATATTGGAAATTGCTTTATATCGTATGATATAATAAATAAAATAATGTCATATACATTAACTAGAAATACTTAAATCCAACTAAAATAATAAAACAATAAAACTGTGTGATAGACACAGATAAAAAATAAATTTGTTAAACAATTAATAATTAATCATCACAGACAATTAATATGTCTTTATAAGATTTTATATATTGGCTACTAGGTGTGGCAAATGCATAACATATAAAACTTAAATGTTATTTATTACGTTCAAAAAGAACAACACTATTTTATTATTAGTAATTATCAGACTTGGAAATAAAATAAATATTATTAACTCTGTCCACCTACTTGCCATTGCTAGAAGTCATTTTATAATCTGTTACATAAATCACATCGTTCTTAGTCATTCCGATTAATTATAATCGATTTATATTGTCATAGTCATTCTTACATTATGATAAATCATTTTAGTCTTTATTTCATTATTGTTTTCTAGATAGCAGGGTAGGTAGAGGGTAGTAGTAGTGTTAAGACACTCCGTTTCACATTTTTCGCCAAATTTTTCGAGGCATTGCGTGTTGAGTGGCGGATCTCAACGCCGTGTTATTATTAACGCTTAAGTTTTAACATTGTAATATATCTCTATATAAAAAAAAATCAGCTTCACGCTGTATCCCGCACAATGCAGGGTAGGCGGAGGGAACCTAGTGTTAAGACACTCCGTTCCCCACTTTCTGCCGAATTCTGGAGGCATTACGTGTTGAGTGGCAGAACTCAACGCCGCGCTTATCCTCGACACCACAGCGAAGAAATGGAAATATAAATTTAAGTAAATATCTCATCTCCTCGAGTGGGGATCGAACCCACAACCAGTCGGTTTTACAGTCACACTTTGTGCCTCTGCGCCACGACTGGCCTCGAATATATGTATATTATAGGAAATTAATAGAGAACGTGGTGATATATCTAAAAGAGTATCCCTATCCTATTGAAATTTTTTAAAAAGTATAGTTACTTCGACTAAGTACAAAAAAAAATTACGTCATCGATTATTCTCTGATCGATGGCGTAATTTTTTCCTCCTCCGTTTTATTCTCTGTTAAAAAAGAAAAAAAAAACATTTTACATTATAATACAGGAAGACAAACGAGAAGTCTTCTCATACCGGCCGTTTAAACACACCGAGGTTTTGTATGATAATTTTCAAATCGACCGATGAAAAATTGATTTTGCTTGATATGCTTTTGATTATAGGCTGGCGGTCGTTAGATACAATTACTGGTTATAGAGTATTAGATTATACAAAGTTATTATATTATACTTGTATGTTAGCTGTGCTATGGAAGATTGATTTTAGAGATTTTTAACTATGGTTTTTGTTCAGATCAAGAATAAAAAGTGTATTGTTTAAATTAACGTTGACTTGCCTGGTGTGATGGTTGTGGATTTGAAATCTATATAAGATCATTGCTTACTTAAGAGGACGTCGTGGCACAGTGGCATATGCGTGTGATTGTAAACGACGATAGTGGCTTCGATCCCTACTCAGGACAAAGAGTTATAATTCATTCATATTTATATTTCTTCGCTCTGGTAATAGCGCAAAGTGTCTCCGTAACACTAGGTTCCCTCTGCTGATATGTCGGAATGTATGTGAAGGTGAATTACTCAATGTTCTGATTTGGCGAGTCGAATTACAATCTTGAATATACGCAGCACGATGTCTCGACTCTCAGAGAGATTATCTATTATAAACAAATTTATCTTTTATTTGATTTTTCTGCTTACACAGTCAAATTGCGAGAGATTTGTAAAGATTTATGTATCTGATTCTTTCTAGTAAGGTATTAGATCTTATAAAAATTGACTTTGAAATGTCGTAGAAAAGTGGGCTGAAAGGTTGCATATGAATAGTATACAGTGAAAAGTAATAGCCAAAATGTCAAAATAATTTTGAAGATTGCCAGCTTTTTATAGCAATTATCACTTTTGAGGTGACTTATCATGAAGAATATTTAATTTTTTTTAGTTTCATTTTTTTTGTACTTAGAAGGGTATGCAGAAGGAACCTGAGATTCTGGTGTTAGTACACTCTGTCCCCCCCGTATGACACTTCAATTGACTACTTTCCGTCGAATTCCAGAGGTATTAAGTGTTGAGAGGCGGAATTTAACGCCGGATACCATTAATGCAAAGTTATCATATCTATATTAATCCAGTCAAAACTACTAACTATTTCTATAAAATATTTCGTATAAAAATTTACCTTAACAATAATAACATTAAATATCCTAATTATATACTTACGTTGTTCTTTTCATTTAAAAAGTTAAGCGGAAAAACTGAAATGACCGAAAAAATTAATCTAAAAATGTTAAAATTTACGTGACAATCTGATATTATTTCGGCCGAGTATAACCACTTCATTACCACTGTGGGTGCTTTATTTTTTGTCAAAATTATATAGTAATAGGTAGTGTAACCATTCATTGTATAATATTTTTCAGGAATTTTAAAATAACGCTAAAAAGGTTTCTCTTTCCACTTGGTAAGTGGAAAACAAATTTGTGGAGAAGTTCAGAAAAAAATATTAATTTAAAATTAAATAGATATAGATATACGATTGAGGCCAGTGTGGCGCAGGGGCACAGAGTGTGACTGTAAAATCGACTGGTTGTGAGTTTGATCCCCACTCGAGGAGATAAAGTATTTACTTACTTTTCTATTTTCATTTCTTCGCTCTGGTGTAGAGGCAAAGTGCGGCGTTGAGTTCCGCCACTCAACAGACAACGCCTTCAGAACTCAGCGGAAAGTGGACAACGGTGTGTCTTAACTCTAGGTTCCCTCTGCCTACCCTGCTGCGTGCGGGATACGGCGTTAAGCTGATTTTTTATTTTTTTCTATTTAAATTAATATATTTATTTACATATATAATATGTTGAAAACTGGTTAACTAATATAACAGATATGTGAACAAAAATTATGATTAAGTTATTTATTTAGAAGTGGTATTGTAGTACCCGCAAATATCGTCGCCCATTTGATATTTCATATTTAAAATAGCGCCATCTAGTCTAAGTTTTTTTCTAAATAAATATTATTATGAAAATTTGAAAGTGAAAGAAAATAACAAGCAGTTCTTAAAACGGTAGTATCGTATCTTTAGTTTCACTATACGACAACTTTCAAAAACCTTCTTAATTCCTTGAGGCAATTCGTGGCGTAATAGTGTGAGTGTTAACGCGACAAGTTATAGGTTCGATTCCCACTTGAGGAAATAAATTATTTAATTCACTTCTTTTCTTCTTCGCTCGCTTGCGCTGTGTTGAGGCAAAAACGCGGCGTTGAGTCCCGCCACTCATCACACATTGCTTCCAGCATTCAGCGAAAAGTGGGGAGTGGAGAGTCTTAACACTATCTACCCTGCTACAAACGGGATGCAGTGCGAAGCTGAAAAAAAAACAACTTCTTAATATTTTTCTTTAATGAAAACGAACATATAATAGTATAATTAGTTATTTAATTCAACTTCTCGACTTTTAATTTCCTGCAAAAGTCTTAGTGACGTGAGTTATGACAGTTTTACACGACACGGCTTACTTTGTTATGTTCTTTTTGTTTAACCTTTGTATATGATAGTGGGTGAAAAAAAACTAATTTTAGTAGGCGATTTTAAATAAGGAATGCCGCTATGTAATATTTCTTAGAAATTATGATTATTTTGTTCAAGAAGGCTTTATTAAATACTTATTTAGAAAACGTATAAAAATTTGAACGTAGCAGGACTCGAACCCGCGCCTCCTGGAAACCGACCAGGTTGGTTAATTTTCCTTTCCTAAGTGTGAAATTAGAGAATATAAATTTAAGTAAATATTTTATCTCCTCCAATGGGGATCGAACCCACAACCAATCGGTTTTACAGTCACACTTTGTGCCAATGCGCTACGACTGACCTCAAATTAATAATTTAATTTAAATATTTAATATTTCATTCCCCCGAACGGGAATCGAACTCCCAACTGTCGTGTTAACAGTCGCACGATTGCCCCTGAGCCACGGCGATCTCCTTTTTTGTGATGTACCTATAAATTAAAATTTGATCTTAGATAATAACTTCTCGAATACTTGAGAAAAATGTTCTTGACGGAAAGACAGACAAATAGATAAAGTGATCCTACAAGGGTTTCGGATTTTTTTTAAAGACGTTCTGTCTAAAAATAGTAATATAATACCTACATATTTTCAAAGTCGGTAAAACTACATTCCAACAATACACATCAGAAATAAAGTTATTTCATTTATTTAATGCTTATACCATATTACGAAGATCAGATAAGATTTCCATATGACGTGAACGTCCCAATCCTGCAATTATAAACGAATTAGACCAAAAATTGTGCCTTCAATGGGCACAAATTGATATAATAAAATGGGGTGGGCGTATAGAATAGGGCTGTTTTCTAGTATTTTATGTAAAAATTAATGTCTTTGAAATTATTTTAGAGGTTAGTTTTGTGACGTAGGGGAACAATGCGTATTTATGTAAATGTGATAGGTTGTGGGTTCGATTCTCACTCTAGGAAATGAAATAATTATCTTTACGCTGTATATATTTATTGTTTTCTCTTGTGTCGAGGTAAAGCGTGGCGGAACTCAATTCCGCCACTCAACACGCAATGTCGCCACAATTCGGAGAAAAGCGGAGTATCGTAAATCTAGGCTCCCTCTGCCTCCACTGTTCTATGTGGGATACCTGTGAAGCTTAAAAAAAAAGAAATTAAAAAGGAAATTATAAGAAAAAAACATACAATGCATACTGTAGGCGTTGTCAGTTTTTTTTCAATTCGTATAAAATGTCAATTATTTAAATGTCCTAATCTAAACTTAAATTTCTAACAATTTTCACATTACATTCTTTTACGTCGTTTGATGAATTAAATATTGTCCTTATAATAAGCTTTCTACAAGAATATTAACAAACATTTTAAGCTTATATTTTTTTATGAACTTTAAAGTAGGCTGTAAGATACCAGCCCATTCACTGCTCAACAATAAATAAATCAGCTTCACGCTGTATCCCGCACACAGCAGGGTAGGCAGAGGGAACCTAGTGTTAAGACACTCCGTTCCCCACTTTCTGCCGAATTCTGGAGGCATTGCGTGTTGAGTGGCAGAACTCAACGCCGCGCTTAACCTCGACACCAGAGCGAAGAAATGGAAATATAAATTTAAGTAAATATTTCATCTCCTCGAGTGGGGATCGAACCCACAACCAGTCGGTTTTGCAGTCACACCTCGTGCCGCTGCGCCACGACTGGCCTCACTGGCTCAAGAATATTAAAAACAAAAAGTATTTTTGTTGGATAAAATGTGCTTCTTAGACATAGATTTTTTTTAATAACTCTGATACATTTTAGTGTCATTTTGAACCTCCGACATATTTTTATTTATTTGCGGCACTAAGTTCCGCCACTCAACACGTAATGTTTCGAAAACTTCGAAACGTGAATGTAATTCTTTGAAAGTGAGGAACGGATGTCAAAACCTAAAGAAACTAGTATAGGTTCCCTCTGCCTACCCTGCTTTATGCGGGATATGGTGTGAAAAGAAAGATATATTTTAACGTATTTTTTATTGGACTTGTCATCCCTACTTTAATAAAGGTGTCGCCCAATAGTGAAGTGATTAAATGAGGCCGCGTGCCGCACGATTTATATCAGTATTCGGTCACTACGGCAATCATTATCGTTTTAAGGGACTACCCTAATGTTACTTATATCAAGATTGTACCAAAAACAACTTTTTAATATAGAGTAAGAAAATAATATGATATCTCTATTATATAATTTAGAAATATCTATATTTATTTTAAAGTTAGTATAAGTAAAATGAGAGAAACCTCACCTTTCTCACAATCAAATAGTAAATCCTACCTAATTTATGTTTTTTTTATTAATATTTTATCAGCTTCACGCTGTATTCCGCACACAGCAGGGTAGGCAGAGGAAACCTAGTGTTAAGGCACTCCGTTCCCACTTTCTGCCGAATTCTGGAGTCATTGCGTATTGAGTGGCAGAACTCAACGCCGCGCTTAACCTCGACACCAGAGCGAAGAAATGGAAATATAAATTTAAGTAAATATTTCATCTCCTCGAGTGGGGATCGAACCCACAACCAGTCG